>UFQX01000143.1:572695-740515 GCA_900497675.1 Arapaima gigas
TTCCCCCCCCCCCCCCCCTCGCCCTGTATCTCCCGAGATACAGCACAAGCTGGTGAAGCGGTGAGCATCAAGAGACATACAGCAATGTGATGTTACAGATTTTTTTTTTGACTGTGGCTTTTTGCAGATGAATCTTTACTTTTTACTGCTGCAAACAACCCCTGTGTTCCTCCCCACGACTCCAGTCTAATGCAGTGATGATGCGTGCACAGTGCTACTACAGATCTATTTAGATGCAAGTTTGAAGCTACCAGTCCATGGAGGGAATGCACAGTGGCAACAAGTCCATTATTTTGCAGCACACATTAGTACTGTTTTTCCAAAGACCTCCTTAGTGCTGGGATGTAGCACGAGACCTTTTTCATTCATTGTCCAAGACATACGATCTATCTATCTATCTATCTGTCTATCTGTCTATCATGTAACTGCAGCGTTTTTCACCGCGTCTTCAGTACACACTACAAATGAAGGTACTTGTGTGACTCAGCTCCTGAGGCTGAATCTAGCTGTGTGGCACTTTAGTTTTCAAAGACCCTCTTTGCTCCAGAGGCAAAGACCATTTTGCTTCCAAGCAAAAGTGATGAATTCCAGCCTGAGGTAGATATCTTTGTTTCTTTCTGAACTCAGATAATCTCCAGCCTTGTGGCTGTTAAATTGCCTGCTTTTAAGATAGAGTGTCTTGGGGCTTCCTTCCTGTTCAATGTGAAATAAGGTGGCCAATTTGACTTCACACACAGCTTGAGAGGAGCCCTACTGACCTCTGGTGCTGATTGTAATATTGTGCAAAAAATTCCCATAGATTTCAAGGTACATTGGTAATCTGAAAACAGTTAATATCAAGCTTTGTTCTTCCTAAATGGCCCATCAGTCTCATGAACTCACAAGCCTTGATAACAAAGCCAGTTTGCTCTGCTCCTGATTACACAGAGCTTCCAGAATAGATTTTTGTATTGGTTTAGCTTTGCACTTAATCATAGTGAAGTTTCCACAAATTGCTGAACTCCGAATTAAAGGCATTACATCTAAGTTTGTGCAGCAGTTGCAAGAGGTCTCATTTCCGCTGAGGCTGGCAATATAAATCAAAGTGAAAACACACAAAATGAAGCTTTACCAAAACATGAAATTTGCCTTTCATTAAAGTTACAAATCATAAAGTGAGTGGATTTAACAAGCATTTCATTCATATGAGAACCATATCTGTACATACCAGTGCCATGTCAAGAATGTGTGCCCGTATTTGTTGGGAACGTTACTCTTTAAATACATGAAAGGATCGATCACACAATTTCTGGCCACAAACTGAAACCTGACATCTGTGTAGTATCTATTCTAAGATTAGGTTTCAACTCTAAATAATGCGCAAATAGTACAGTCTCTTGCTTTGAACTATGCTGTAAAAAGTATTTACTCCTTCAGTCTGTTTTAACTTTTAAGTTGTGTGCTCCTTTTATCCTATTAGTTTTTTTTTTTAACTTTTTTTGCTTAAATGAAATCTTTTTTTCATTTTCTCCAAAACATTATCATTATTTTATTAGCCTGATTAGAAGAAATGAAAATTACTTAATCTGTTTACAGTTTTCTGTTTACCACAATACTACTTAAGTTTTTTTTTTTCTTTTTCATGTGCAAATGTGTCATGGTCTATATACAACCACACATGTTTTAGTTGAAACCATGCTGGTAACAAAGGGATCACTGTAGGAATTTAATTTAGGCAAACAAGAACGGGGAAAAAAGTCATATAAAAGGAGATGAAGAGATGGTTAGTGTCCAGGAAGCTCCAATGTTCCAAGGGTCAACAAGATGTTGAATGACTAACAGATATAAGGCTAAATGAAGGAGCTTGTCAAAATACTTTGAGCTTGAAATATTCGCTTGCATAAGGGCCTACAATGTGAAGCCATAGCATTATGAGATTGTTTATTGTTCGGTCTCACCTACTGTCTCCCCATTGCCCTCTTCTTTCAGTCTCCCTCGCTCCCTCCTTCAGCTTGTGTTTCCATAGCTGTTCCCCCCGGCAAAGTGCTGTGCGATTGCTGTATGTTAACTTTAGTGGCAGTGGATCAAGTGACTACTACGGCAATGACCCTACATGCTGTAAAATTGTAAGCCAGAGTAAATTGTTAAAAATATATCTTAAAAGTGTATATATATATATATAAGAGATCCAGATTCAGAATTTGTTGGTGCCTTTTGGTTCTTTGATTGATCCTCCCCAGATCATAGGATAGCATCACTCCTAGGGGCTACATTATTTTAAACTCTTTGCTCTGCACTGAATATGCAAACACACGTTTCAGTAAGACATGTATTCCTCTTGAATGTCATAGCAAGCGGTCAATGCACATCACTGTAGATCAAAAAGCGAACCATAAGATCAGTCCAGCTGAATGATGGTTAAAAAAAAAATGCTTAATGCTATTGTTCTTGTACTTTTTATTCCCCTTGATAACTGTGGTTCTTAGCAATGAGAAACATTGTCGCAATGTGAAATTAATAAAAGCCACTGTAAGGGATGACGTGCTTCTGGGAACACTGGCAGGGCAGTTATTTCTTGAAAGATTTACAATCCACATCGCCCCCTTGATGCCTTTTAAGGTGGCCCACAAAAGCGAACAATGTTTTATTATTCAGACGAGCAAAGCCGTGTTTGCTCCGGCCGGGTGCAGTCATTCAGTTGAGGATACAGAGGGATAAGCTGTTTTTGTTTGTTACATGTTTCTGCAGCTCAAGTCTTTTAAAGGTCAACGCTGGTGTCACTCAGCGACGCTGTGACATTAACATCTCATCACAAACAGTTTAATATTTGTATTTTTTAGCAATAGAATGTAAAAGTATTTCTACATATTTTTAGCTGTAGGGATTAAATGATAATATAATTGTCCATCAGATGTATTTTTTAAGTATTTAGTTCATTTAGTATTTAGTTCATAGAAACCAGGTATTAAATGGACAGATTCATGTTGCCCAGATTACTTTTTAGAGATGGTCAATGGTTTGGTCACTTGGTGTCTAATGTAAAAGAACAAAAAGAATATGGGTGTTGAAAAAAAATGAATGAAGCTAAATGGCAGAAAGTATCGCGGGGAGTGGATGCAATTCAAGGTCCCCCTCTATCATGATTCATAAGTGTACCAGTGTATAGTCTAGTGCATTAGGTTCATGTTTGAATCACTTATTAAAATCACATATGTTCCAGAAGCTTTTTAACTGTATTACTCTTATAATCTGCCCCCTTTTAAAACACTTTTCTTTCTTTCTTTCTTACCTGACTTCTCCTTTTTTATGAAAACAAGCCCAGTACGATCTTGCACGTTTTTAAAAGGCTAGGCAATGGGAAGGGTATTAGAAAATGATGATTGTCAAAAAGATGTATGGAAGGCCTAATAAAAATGAAAGTTGAATATTGCTTTATTTTGCATGCCTTTAGTCTTGTCATAAACAACATAAACTGAGAGAAGTACTGTATAAATTGAGCCACAGTTTGTCCACATTTTAAGGAATGGAGGGTGGTGCGGTAGCGTGGTGGATGTCAAAGGCAAACGGGAAGTTACAAGCAATAGAATAAATCTGTATGCTGACATTCACGTGTAAAAGCTAAACACGCAGTCAGTATTCTTCAAGGAAATCTGACAAGGAAATCAACCCTATGGAGCATAAGCAGAGCGCCTTGAAGAATGCTCTTTTCCTTCTTTACATAGCTATCTGTGAAGATATGTATTCACTGATATGATTTTGTGCACTTTCAGTTAAGTATACACACTGCAGTTTAGCTACTGCTTAGAGCTCACTGATAATGTAACTTCAATCTCCCTATATTTGTCTGTCTCTCTATATTACAGGAGACGGCACTGAAACCACCACTCTATGGCACACTCTGTGGCACAGGTACAGCTCAAGCCCACAGGATAAAAATCAATCTCTAGCTCCAAATACCTAGAGAGAGAGAGGAAGGCACAGACTGAAGAGGTGACATACATACTATACAGGTTCTACAGCCTCAAACAAGACTTAGAGAGAACTTTGTTTTCTGTATTTCTTATATGTGGAGAAAAATGTCTTGCTGCTTACTTGAAACTTGTCTGAACTCCTTTTTTAGAAGGCTCGAAGGACGTTAATTTACTAGTTTCATCTTGTGTCACTGTTGAGTTGCTGAACATTCAAATGAGCCACCTCTCGAAAAAGCAGCCAGAATAATGGAAAGACATATGAGGAATATTAATGTTGTATTGTATATGTATGCCATACCCACAACAAAGCATATGTAATTATCAGTTTACCTCCGTCTTAGCTGAGGATTTTGAACTTTCACTTGCCTGGTGACTTGGTGGCTGCTCCATCTGATAACTGTCCATTTCTGTGACCTTTAACTCTTTCTCGCATCGCGTCTGGATCGCCACATTTGACGCTGTAGGTCCTGTTGCACTTCTGTGCCTGTGCAGCTGTTGCAGCTTAGTCTGCTGTCAACGGTCACACACCCTTCTCCCCAACTCTCTGTAACACTGTCTTAGTGCTATTGTACAGTGTGGCTAACATTAGTATGCATGACCTTCAGTAGGAGGTAGCACACTACAGTACTTTTGGCTGTACCACTGACTGGCACAGGATGTCATGGAGACATGTAGCGATAAAAGGAGTTTGATCCTTTGAGCTAAGTCACGGGCGCAGACGACTAAATGCTTAGTTCGTGGACCATGGTTGTTAGAGACTGTAACAGCAGAATAGCTAGCTTACTGTGCTGTTGTAATGTGAAGGAGGTGCTTTTTGTTTATATGTCGTAGTCAGCTGCTGAACAGATAACCAAAATGAACCAATTTAATCAACGTGATGTATTTCATGATATTCAAGAGCAAGGCCTTGAGTCAGAATGGATATCCTCAGGCAGTCTATAATGAGATGCTGGTTGGCTCTAGGAATAAGATTGGATTTTGTGCACTTGTTTATGCATTTATTTATATTAATGTCTTATTTATTTATCTTGGCTAAAGAAATATACAAATGTATTTATTATTAAACTAGAAAACAAAAACAGGCTTTATACTGACAGCAATAAGTAATGTGGGTGATAGAACTCAAAATACAAAGAAACTGATGCACTTAACATTTCAATCTTAGTTGGAATTTTTGTGTCAATTGATTTTCACAAAATATTACATTTAATGTAAAAAAAAAAGAAGCAGAAGGAAAAAAACAAGGTGTGTTAGCTTCATATAAGGGGGGAAATGTTGTATACCCCTTGTAGTCTTAGGCCTAAAATGTTAGAAGCCACCGCCTGGATTAGTACATGAAGACTCTTGTGATGGAGACAGACCTTTGTGCCATTAGTCATTGGTTTACCGTGGTTCAGAAATGCTTTGGTAGAAAGGCTCCGTAATACAGCTTCAGAATAATGTTGGGAAGAAATCCACTGTTTCCAGTAAGTATATCACTATTACATAGAGATAAAAGTATGTCCCATGAAGGGATGTGTCACTGTAAATGAAATCATGAAATCTGCCTGAATTCTGAAAAAAATAATACATATACTGTATACAAAGAGCTTTTTGTTGTTGCATAAGGAGAATACAAACACATCCTCACTTTTGTTCAGTGTGAAGTACAACATGCACCTTACAGAATCTTTGTACTTACTTTGATTTGCAAATGTGTAAGATTATATAAAATGTACATATTGTTTTGTTTATGTATGTTTGGGCTTCTGAAGTTTATTAAAGTCTTTTGCACTGTAAGACGCCTTTTCATGAGTCTTTCTTATTCATCAGTGATACCTCCTTGCTGCATATCGTGCCCTGCTTCATTAAGCCATCATAATTAATTTCTTTCATCCTTGGCAATGATATGGTCTTCTGAAACAAATTCTCCTTGACGCCTTTGTTGGCTGCCTATTGTTAAAATATTTAGAAAATTATGTTGTTGTCACAAATTCAAAATGCCTTAATGAGAGCAATCTGTTAAGGGGCTTATTTGCATTGCTCAGTTGTGTACCATTCATCACTAAATCTCAACACCAAGGATTAAGAAAAAGAAATCTAGGCTACCTGACTGCTTGACTTAATAATGTTGGTGACATTGCATATGGCAAAATTACCTCTCAAGAAACACTGACTGAAACAAGTTTGCTCCTTTTTAGTGTCTCTGTGTTAAAAAAAAGAAACAAAAAAAAAATACAGTTTAAGCTCAGAGAACAAGCAACAGAAGCTTTTTTCAAATGGGTCCAGTAATGTGTGGATACGAATGTGATCAAGTGATTCAATTTTTCATTTTGTTCACCTTGTATTGTGGGTTGTGAACAAGGCCGTGTGGGGGATCTTGTGTGATTTGACATGTAATTTTTAAGCAACATTTTGTGACCTTGCACAGTAACCCTAAAACAGTTTGATAAGAGTTTGCAGCAATGATGTAGTCTTCGTTTTACCATAAACTGGAGGATGAACCTCTTCCCATGCATCATATCTAAGTAAAGAAATATAAATATATTTTGACCATACATTAACCACATTACTGTTTATGGTTCTTAATGATTTACATGTGTTTCTACTTCAAACCACATGAAGGAGATAGTTTCTCTTTTATTCTGTTTATTCTCTCACTTCCTTGGAATGACATATAAGAGACAAAAAAGTGATTGTAAGGACTAAAAAATTAACATCACTGTAACTATAATCATTTTCCTTTGGGGATACGAATGGAGATGAGAGAATGCAGCACACCCTTCTGTTGTGTACACATATCTCTTTTGGCAAAGTGCGCAAATGTCAAACTTCTATTTATAGCTTTATATAAACCTGATGTTCATAATATGCTCCTACTTCTTGAGATCTCTTTTAATTATATGAGTGGTTGAAGGTGATAATCTACTTTTTTCTTCCTCCCATTGCGCTACCATATGTGTTTTTTATATGTCTTGAGAAGTATGATGCCTTCAGCATTTGTTTGATGGACTTGAAATGTTGCTATTATCTTATGCTTTTTTGGATTTTTTTTTTCCTGGATTGGTTGTTAGCTAAAGGACTGATATTGGTTACTAACCACTATTTAAAGGGTGATTAAACTTATAAGGACAGGTGCTCAGCTCATATTTTTGTGCAAAATAGAAGGAGAGGAGTTGGAAAGGAAAGTGCCAGACACAATTTCATCGTGTGTGTGAAACAGCGGCACACTTTTGTGTGGTCTTCTCAGCAGCTATTGTCATTTGGAGTGTCGATCTTGTGTTAATAATTTCAGTGAATCACCTTCTGAAGAGTGTAAATTTCTACCAACTGTCATCACCTACCGCCTGACATTCAAAGGTCATCTGCCAGTACACGAGTGCCATCGGGTTGGGGGCTTGGGTCAGTAGCAGTTCTTTGAATGCTATGTCCTTGGTATATCAATCTATAATTTTTGTAGGCTCTCGTGCACACCCGTGGAAGAGACTTTATATTATCTATTAAACTCAGTTTAATTACAGACAGTGCATGTATCTACTCATACTACTGCACTGTGCCATCACAGCAGTATCGATATTAATATTAAAATATTAATAGTTTTACTTGAGATTGATGTTGCTGCAGGTAGACTCACACATACATACGTAAAGTGAAACAGACCTAGGAAGGTTCTGTAAGTATTTTTTTTTGGAGGAAACTAGTGCTTGTTTGCAAGAAATTGAATATTCATAACAGGTTGTCTCCTTACATGTTCTGAATAGAAGAAAATAACATAACAGGAGATGAAAACTAAAATAAACTACACATGCTGGGATCCTGCACCACAGGGAAAGCATTATGCCTTTAATTGAAAGTAAGACCCAGTAACCTGCAGTCACCTGAATGGAATGGCAGTGAAAATAAATCTCACCTGTTGTAAATTTTTTTTTTCACAAGAAATAACACGTCTTTAGTTTCACTGGATTTGTATCTCAGTTGTCAGACAATAGAGCACTGCTATTATTTTATAAAATCAAGAATGTGCTGGGACTTTTTTGGTGGAATTATTCTTTGCTGAGGAAAAAGAGGCAAAGGAATAGTCAATTTGAGGATTTTTAAAAATGTATATATTATTATCATTGAAAAGAAATGGCTATATTACAGTCATTAAAAAAGCAGCAACAACAACAACAAGAAAGTATTGCCTGTGAGTTTTTTATTTTTTTTATTTATTCATTTTTTTACTGTGGTAGTGAACTTAAACAAACTGAAGAACCATTGGGGGTGGGGTGACTTAACAGAAGGTATAAATGCCAGCAATCATATGATTATCATCATGTCCAGAATGATACTGCCAAGTTAGTACTTATTTTGTAACAATTATATTTTATATAGTTATTATTTTAAACTTGCTTTCATGTGTCATATTTGAAAACATAAATGCAAGAGGGGCAAAAATTGAATAACATTATTATCTCTGCTGTCATACCTGAGCACTCCCATTTCCTCTTAAAAGGTGCCCTGGTTGCTCCAGGGTGATCTTGCTACAGATTTCTCTAAATTAGTTTTCACCTCATTAGAACTGCACATCAAAGTACATGACTTTTATGGCATCTGACCTATATGTTTACAGCTGACAATGTCTAAAGCAAAGAATAACACAGATTATATTGTAAAATTCATCTTCTCATTCATCATCTCATATTTCTCTTGTAATATGTTGGGGTATCAACTAGTGAAGCTGCGACAGCTGCCACCTTCTGCTAAAAGGACTCAGGTGCAAATCCCACGTCCGACATTGCTCACCCCATTGAACAAAGTAGTCATCATAAACTTCTCCAGTAAAAAATGCCCAGATCTATAAATGGGTAAATCACTGTAACTAGCTTAACACTGTAAGTTGCTTTGAGGAGAAGTGACAGCTAAAGGAATACATGCACATTACATGAAAGAAGCTGAATGAAGTTGTCTTCACTCTGTCATACAGGATTGATATGAATGGTAAAAGATGTTGCAATAATCTTGGTGACTGTGTTAAGCTTCATGATGCAAGGACACTGACTTGTGTGCTTATACATAGTTGCACCTTGAAGTCTTTGGAGAGGTTTTTTCTGGTAGACCCTTGAGAAGAACACCCTGCGATAGCCTGACATCCCATCCAGAGGTTGCTGAATAGCTAGTGCCCAGCTTAGGATTTAGTGGTTAACAATAATTGATAGATCCTGATGAGAAGGATCTAAAATCTGTAAAATATGTAAAACATTCAAGTTTATAGTTGGGCTGAAACTATAATTCACTCTTGTTAAATCAGTCAGCGGGGCAAAAATTAATGATCAATTATAGCAACAACAACAAGAAAATTATTATTATTATTATTATTGAATAAGGGGCAAAAAGCAGGATACAACTGATTAAAACTGTTAGTTATCGCAAACCTAATAACAATAAATCTAATATTTAAGCTAAAATTTTGTTCATGCAAGCAATGTGAACATTTATGCTGGTATTGACAGTTATATTAGTAACAAGTTGGTCTGCTTACTTTCCGCATTGCTAGTGGAAAGAAGACTTGATAGCTGTTTGAACAGAAAAGCTCCCAGGAGAACTGAAATAGTCTGTCACTGCATTCTTGCGGCATTTGTGGCAGACAGCTTTCAGGACCGGCAGTACAGATCTAACAGCGGCGAGTTACTGTTTATGGAATGATCCCCTATGATTGTTTTGTGTTTAAATGTGCTTGAACAAAATTCACATTCTGAATCACCTAGATGCTGCTGCACAGAGTTTGCAAAGTCATGACAGTACTTTGTCTAACTACGAAAACATCACTGTGTTTTACTGGCTCACTCTTTCACACTCTTTTCTAATGCATGGCCTCCATATAAGAGTAACAAAACTGCAGGAAAATGTGGCCATACTGTTAGGAGGATGGGTCACTGATGGAACACACAGCGCTAGTAGGGTCACTGTACCCGTTCTCCATGGTAATGGCAGCTAAGCCAGAGGATGGGGGTGGTTGCTGTGTTGTTCAAAATGAGGAGGCTGCACTGTGCAGGACACAGAATGATTAAGGGAGCGTTTAGAGGCTGCTGAAGCCTGAAAACAGCTCAGCCCGCGCCCCGGGGCCCTGCTGCCAGGTCCACAGTGCTGCGTGCACACGCTCTGTGCAGTGGAGCAGGAAACGGGCAGGCGGCCCCCCCGGCCCCCATCCCCCGCCCACAACAATCGCTGCCAAATCTCTGCCAAACTGAATAATTCAATCAGCCCTCTGCTGCGGCACTCTGCTTTTGTGTATGCACAACCTACCATAGTAATGTAATCACCACGGAAACGAACGAGAGACTCGCTCAGCTCAAGGTGGCTTCAGAACTTATCTCATATAAGGAGCACCTGAAGCACTTAATTTCTGCAAATATCGTGCTTAGTTCTAGTGACAGGAGCACAGTCTCCCTGACATGTCGCAATTTTGATATTAGGTGAAGGAAATTGTGGCTATTTTACATTTAATTTGCATTTATTTATTTGCCTTGTGCTTTTTGCCTGAGCAACTTAATGCTAAGTTTTTTTTTTTTTTTTGTCCATTTACACAGCTGGATAATTTTTACTTGAGTTATTCAGGGTATGCCCCTTGCTCAAAGGTGCTACAAAAAGAAGGTGGAACCTGGAGTGCGAGGCAGCAGCTGTAACCATTACACTACCTGCCGACCCAAGTATTTTGGTTCATTGGCCACATTAAAGCTACTGTAATTCATATGTTTATCAATGTTCTGCAATATGAAAGCAAGAATAAAACTAATGATACTGCCACAACCTCAGTTTGACTTACTTACGTACTCATTTTTTGGTTGTGTGATGCTTCAAATTACTATATATCTTTGGTCAAATAACCACTTAGTAATAGCCATACAATGATAAGGTTTTAACTTATTTTGCCCCTATACCATTTGCATTTTTGCTTTCTTATTCCTAATACTACTAATGACTGTGTTGGCGGTCTTGTAACGTAAACTGTGTTGTTTCTGAAAATAGTTTTTGCAGTCCAGCAGTAGTATTAGCATGATTTTTGTTTTTCCTCCAAAGAACGTGTAAGGAAATTAAATCTTTGCAATATTTTTTGAAAAGGGCTCTCGACCTAATGAAGGCACTCAGAATTAGACTGAAAGCAGTATCACTCAGTGAATCTTTTCTGACATGACAATCAACACAACCGGGCCTTGTAGAAAACACATATATTTAAAAAAAAGATCATGGTTTAATTTGCAGAGATTGTTTTTTTTATTGCTTCTCACAATTGTCTCTGACCTAAACTATAAGTGATCTTCTTTGACTTACTGCTTGGAACATATTACCAGGTCATGACTTTTTGAAGCAAAAGCACTGTACACCTGAGTTGGCTTTAATATGTGGACTTTTGATTGCAGTTTCCTTCTTGGCACATTTTCTCCACATACTAGCAGACTTTGACTAACCAAATCACATTCCCACTTAATCGAGGGGAATTTTTTTCACTGACTCCCCATGGGCCAATTGACTTAACATTCCAATACTGTTGGTTCACTCCAAATTGTGGATTCTGTGGTGGCTTGAGTTGTGTACATAAGTCATTGCCCTAATGCCTGTCTCCACCGTGTTATCTAAACATCGCTAATATGTGACCCCTAAAATATTCAGTCAACATCTACAGCAAGTGTTAAAAAAAAAAATCATTTGGAAATTATTTGCAACCATTTTCCTTAACGCTGTGACTGATGTACTCCAATAGCATTGTGGTGGTCATATCCGATAACCAAAGACAGCAACAGCAAAAGGCAAACGTGTGCGTGGGTTAATGAGTTTACTCTTGATGTCTTGCTGCATGGGGAATCTTTGGATGTGGCTTTCAAGGAAACAAAAATAGCCCCGGTACTCGTGGGCGTGCACACCATGGGCAGCAGTAAGCGGGGGGTGGGGGGGGTCGAACTGAAGCATAATGACTCGTGAGCCTGGTGCTGAGCTGCGTCTGCTGCCACGCTAATCCCAGTAATCCCATACAGAATTCTTGATTTACTTTTGCAAAAGAGATTGGGAAGACGATAAGAACCTGGCCCATCTTGGAATGGCTGGTAATCTGGTTGGGACAGAGGACTCAGGGGTATTTATCCTGTCCTGACATTTGCTGAAGCAGATGGTGGAAAGGGGGGCAGGCGTAGTGGAACTTCACAATCTATCTACAGGAGAGTAGGGGGGAAAAGAACAGTGGATGATAATCAATGTTGTTTATTTTGCTGCTTGACTTCTTAAGTACTTTCAGTCAGATTATAGGCTTTCCTGGGGATAATCGGAAGCACCAGACAATTGCCTTTTTTCTCATGCTGAAACTATCCCCTACCAGTGTGCAAAGCAGGCGGTTTAGAGTGGATGTTGGCTCCTAATTCCAGATTAGTCCCATTCCAATACTGCTAAAATTAACTGGACAGGGTGCTAATCACCACGTCTCAGACACCTCCTGCTCCTTCGAGGAATGAAGCCTACTGAGGGCTGACTTGTAAAGCATTTCAGGACAGGAGCATTGTCTACACAAGGGATCAGCAATTTGCTCCTATGCAGATGTTCTGTTTCTCAGCTCCACTGCTGCGTGCCCCAGCTCTCCTCCTTGGTCTCAGGGTGTGCTCTGCAGGCATATGTCTTGTACGGCTACATGTTAATTTTTCACCTCATTCACTATTTACCTCTGTTTTTTTTTTTTTTTTTTTGCATGGGCCATATGCCATATACAACAGTGAAATGGCATTCTCCCAAATAAAGCATATTTTCAGAGGAAATCACAGTGCTGGTGCCATACACATGAATATGTGATATCCACTGATAAATATTAAATAGCTTTTTTTGGTATTCTTGTGTTAGCAAAAGAGTTATCATGTTGCTGCTTTCTAGTAGTGCATATGTCACTGCATCTTCTTGAGGTTGTCTTCTCCCTCTTTCCCCACCTAATGCTGATGCCAATCTCTTCCGTCCGGCCTACTAGCATGCAGGCATTTTCTATTATTAGCTCAGTGCTTACTGTGAAATTAGGGTTTAGACGAATAACTGTGTGCAGAATGTTAGTGATGCTTGCTATATTATGTCATCCTACTCAGACATGTCCCACCGTAGTATGGTGCAAAACAGCACAAAGAGACACCTTTCCTATGAGCACACACTAAAGTTATAAATTACAAAGAAATGCGAAAATCATTTTGGGGTGTATAAGACAGTAAATGTACAGAACATGACTAAAACTAGGACAGTTAAGATGCAGGTTGCTCATGAGCTCTGTCTATACAGAAACATCCACTGAGATGAGATAGATGTAGGCAAGACTAGGAAGCGAAAGAACTGTTTTTCTTGGCTGAGCTTAGCTTGAAGAACAGGGGCAATACTATAAAGCTTGTGGTATATTCTCAGCACTGTGTTAGGAAATTGTGTGAAATATATACATTATACACACACACACACACACACACACACACATATAGTTGTTTCACACATCTTGCAATACTCACATCATCATCATATACACATGGCTAGAGACATACATCTTATATTTATCCTTTTGTGAATTACCTTCCCAAATGTATTGGATTTTCGTTTTAAAAATCTTGGCAGTATTTGAGAAAAAGCGGCTGTTTTATTTTGAATGTTAATGATTTTGACTGTAGTTCAGTTTGCCTGCAGAGAGTGAAAATCTGGCTACTGGAGATGGGGGGAAATTTAAGAAAAGGAAGCCAAAATGAGCTCCATCAGGCCGGAGGCAGATGCCCTGCGACAGGTGACCTCCTTGTTGAACAGCAGGTCAATGCAGTGGCGACACACAGAGTCAGTTGGCCAGCTGGATGGGAACAAATTTTATGCATTTTTGGTGGATTCTCAAGTAGTCACAAGGTGTCTGCTTAGTTACTATGCTTTAGCTGTCTCACCACTGCCAGCTTTCAGCAGCCACTCAAGAGAAACATTTTATTGTGCCGGTCAAGGGTGTTAGCAACCAGTTAATAGAAATTCATATTTGGAGAGCAGCGTGATTTCTGATTACTATCAAGGAGAAAGAAGGGGAAGAAAAGTTTCCATCTATCCATGTACCTAAATGGAAAGCTAAAAAAAAGTAGAGTGATCTTGAATCGTGCACAATGACACATGGATTACAATCAACAGTTACTGACCAGAGCTCCATGAGAGTAGACATTAGTGGTCATTTATCATGCAATAACTTACAAAGCCAATGTACACATTTACAGACATGTCTTCAGTGGTTACAGTGATGGCCATTTTGTGACCAGAGACCTCTATAATAACCAAAGATAATTAATTCCCAATTTATTATAATAGTAAAATTAAGGGAAAGGGTTGTGTAACATCTGGCCACCATAATCACCAGACATATGTAAGGTCTTACTGCAAGCTTGCTAATTTCAAAGTAGGACTTAAACAAGAGATCCAGTGTGCAGTATTACCTGCAGTGTAGAGTAATAAATAAGACCTGACTTCCTGAGACAGAACTCTGATAAAGAACGTCGATACTCTTTCTGAAGGATATCCTGATAAGAACTTGCAAAGTCAAATTATCTAGTGAATAATAGATAAACTAACAATAATGTTGCATGTCCGGAATCACCTGGGTTGTGGTGGAAGGAGAAAAGGATTGTGTCTGATAATAGATCAGTGGTGTTGTTTAAGAACCCATTTACCACCATTTTGCAAACAAAAGGTACTATTACACCGCAACAGTTTTCACAGAAGAGTGAAACACCCTCATAAGCGTCATTATCATATATAAGGCTTATATTTTAAATAAAAAAACACAGCACACCTATTTGTTTATTTATTTATTTTGGACGAGAGTACGTTGATTTTTTTCATTGATGTATGTCATTCATTCAGCCACACGTTTGCAGATTTGTTTCACGCATCTCAAAATGATTTTGATTATGCTAGTCAGTGTGATGTCTGTGTCCTTTTCATTGTGCTCTGTTCATTATTTGTCACAAGCTAGTGGAGCAAAATATCAGGCAGATATGTGAGTGGACCTGCCACTTTGCTCGACTGGTGGAAGGAAATATTTTTGTAATTTCAATTTATTGCATTAGTATACTTTGATCACACCAGATGTTTGGGGAGCCTGTTAAACATGACAGTTACTGTCCTGTCAAAATGCCACCTCTCCCAGTCAGAAGAATAATTTCCTGGGAGTCATTTGGTAAAAGAAGTTCCTTTGTCTGTCTAGCAAAGAACACGTGGAACTGAAATGATGCGAGATCAGAAGTTGTCAGACTCAGGTTTGAGCTAGGCCTAAACAAAAGGAGGGACCGATTCAGAAGGAATTCAAATAGTTCAGATAACTGGCCTGTCAAGGCCTAGTATTTTTGGACAACAACACTGCATAATGCATGTAGCAGGTTGTGTAGATTATGTCTGATGAAGGAGAGAAATGGGTGTTACTGGGCTTCTTGTGACTCAAAGGTACTAATAACCGTGTTTCTCATGTTGGAGTTAATGAAGGGGCACTTGTGCCAGTGAGCCCACATAAAGCCCACAAGTCAAAGCTTTACCAAGATGGGGCTCAGCCAAATGTATCCTGCTTGTTTGACCTTCTAATCATATTGACTGCGGATGGAATCCTCCAGGGTGGTAGCTGTGCTCTATGCAAATACTTTACATTGATGATTTGTTTGCAAGCATTGTGGGAGTTACATATTTTTATAGGACTGGTTTTAGCCTGCTTGGTTTATGTAATAAAACAAACTGCAAGGCAAAAGGGTTTTCAAAAAGTGCCCAAATTGCATAGTAAATATATGTGACATAAATAATGCAGAATGATTCATGACACATAATTATCATAAGTGCACATTCAAGGTCACAGACCTAAACTTTTAAAAGACCCCAGAAGCACAAAGATATTTTTGCTCCCCCATCTCAAGGTTCCCTGAAGAACAGACAGCGCCTGTTGTTTGAATTCATCAGACAGGTTGTCTGCGGTTGACCAACAGTCCACTTTCTCAATGTGAAACAGAAGCCTTATTGGTGAGAGAGAGCGAGACAGAGAGAGGGATAAAGAGAGAGAGAGAGTAAGACCCTGTCTCTGGATGCTGTCTGTCTCCATTAGCACATTGTAGGAGCCCTCAAGGTGATCCCAAGCTCAGGTGACTTTTTTCTCTGTCCTCTCTGCACTGACCCTGATGACTGATGACTTGGAAAGGCCATCTACAGGCTCATATTGCTCTGCCTTCTCACAGCCCTGCTGACAATACAGGAGACAAGAAAGCTTCACATTCCTGACCTCCAGCAGAACATTCTGGAGCCTCAAGTCACCTTTTCCCATTAGGACCGAGAGGTGTGCAATGTTGTATATTAGCAGTGGCTGTAAAATGAAATATAGCATGAGGCGTATGCTAAAGAGCTGTAGCATTTCATCGAAGGAAATTGCTGTGAAGGGAAGCTATAATAACCCTGACTGGGACAGAGCCCTTGCCAGAATATGTCATTCTGTACCTTGCAGTTAATTTCACATCTGACCCTCTAAGTCCTACAATTAATATTTAATTAGAAAGAGTTAAAAGAAGATCCCCCCCCAAGAGTATTACTGAGCTAGCACTAATTCCCTTTGCGTTAAGAGACCCGTCAGTCATTTGTAAACCTTCTGTATGACCAAAGAGGAGGAAGAGACAGAGCTACAAGTATAGGTTTTTGTTCTTTGTCATGTACCCATTAGAGGTTTGTAAACCAACAGCCTCCCTCCATGACATGTCATATTTATGGACATTCAAGTGACAGAGGACATGATATTAGTGACATTTATTGCTTAAAAATCATAACATTCAGTATGTCTATCAAAATATTGGTAATGTCTAGCCCATATCTGAGGTCTAAAAGACTATAGTTTTAAGGTATGTCCAGAAATTCCTTGATGTTGAGTTAATATTTTCAGATGAGTTATACTTTCTGTATTATTACATGCCCTAGAAGGGCAAAATGACCACTGAACTAGTCTGGTTGTAAGTTGTGCCAGTGGCTATGGAATCAAATAACTTGTGTATTTAGTAGCCCTTCAGTGAGTGTAGTCCTTGATATTATTCTCACTATAAAACTTTTTTTGTGCAAATACAACTAATTTGTCCTCCACTGTGGTAAACTACCACATGCCTTACTTGGGCTTGTGTTCTGGCTTTCCACCGTAGCCATGGGAAAGAGGCCCAATGGCAGACTGAGATGGTTAGGATTGTCGTTTTCTTCTGACTCACAAGTCAGCCTGGAGTCTGGGTTGCATCTACTATACCTTTGAGCAAGAACCACTTTCTGTAAAGCAACGTACACTGGCCAAAGTAGCCTGTGGTTTTTAGCCTATAGAGTGAAAAGAACCAGGCTGCACACAACTTGTACCTTGGAGAAAGTGTCTACTTGTTCTCATTTCTCCTGAAACTGCATGGATATAAACTTTACAGGGTAATATGTAACATTTGACTTTAACTAACTGTAAGGAAAAAGACAAAAAGGGACAAAACTATGTCCTCCTTGGCTCACATCAAAACATGCACAGTGAGGTGTACTTTGTATGCCTATCTATTTAATACCGACTAGAACAGTCTGGTCTACCTCGTGATGATCTTGAGTGATAATTGATCTTCTCCTTGCTGGCCCTCTTGTCTCTAACATCCATCAATTTCAGGTGTTTGTGATAATTTAATTAAGGTTTTATAAAAATGGTGTGTATATAAAATACATAATTTAATAGCCAAGCACATATACAGAGGCCAGCATTGTATATAGACAGGTATGGATTGATTGCAGCGACTGATCAATGCGGTGGCACCCTACAGTCTTGAACTTCCATTAACCAAGTACAGAAATGCCTGCTGAGGTAAGAAATGGTGCCCAGCTGTCTTATTCGTTCATTCCTCAGTTTGATTCATTTTCCTGTAGAGGAGCAATGAAAGCAATACTTGTTTTCATCATTAATTACCTAAAAAGTACTGCTCGCTTCTTTATTAGCAGTTTCTCCTTTTGGAATTGTATTAGTGATGCACTTTGAGCCACTGAAACGGTGCATTTGTGATCACACACTTGTGGCCTACCTGTCTGCAAAGTGGCAGTCACAAGCACTGTCTTTCTTACACAAAGGCTTACAGTTGAACATCTTTCACGCAGACCATTAAAATCAACAGCCGTGCTCAACAGGATTGATCAGACACTTAATAGCTTTCTTCCTGCACCCATCAACAAAAAGCCCTGCTGTGGAAAGATGCTTCTGGGGGAAAGTAGAACACAGTTTATTCATAATTCTTTACGCACCCAGACTCGGACAGCACCCTTGTGTCCCTCTTCTACCATTAGCTAAGATCCCATTACCACCAACAGAATAGCTGACAGGTGACCATTTAATAGAAGAAAAAAGGGACCATGGAAGAGAATTTAGGCTAACTATTATTTTTGCCCTTCCACTTAAGGGCGTTTCCAACCTAACCATCTTCGACTACTTAAGTTTAGAGGGGAGACTTAAAAGCTGAAGTAAAGACACACGTTGGTCTGTAAAGTGAGAAACCTTGCTTCTTATCTGTTTGATTTCACACTTGGGGATTCTTTTCTTTATCTTCCTCTTCAGACGTCAAGTGCTGACTTCATTTGCATGCACTGGAAGAAACAAGAGTTCGAACAAAAGCTTAGAACGCAGTACAACTTAGAGAGAGTTGAGAAGATGTGCGCAGGGGGTGGGAAGGAGGTGTCAGGATACAGGGTAGGGTCAAGGGGGCTGAGCTTTCCAGAGAGAATGATTCAGTTTCATTAAGTCTTGCTTTCACTTCTCAAACTTAGCATTTGGGCTAGTGATCAAAAAAGAAATTTTAATATGTTAATAATTAAGGAACTTGCTTTTAAAGTGGAGACAAGCCCCATTTGACTTCAAAGCACATTAAAATTGTTTTCATTATCAATAACTTGGTGGTGATTTTGCTGGAAATTAATTCTGATATCAGTCTTAATCAAATATTCCTTTTTAGTAGTTTTACAGCACTTGAAATTCACAAGATAAAGTTCACCTTTCTGCCCTTCTCCCATCACAGAAACAGATGTTGTGTATTAGTGCATTTAAATACCAGGTTGTTCAAATAAAATGTGCAAAAAAATCTCAATTTAAAAAGAAGTCAAAAATACAGCTCTAAATCAATTAAAATGTACACACTATAGCAGATATTCTGAGCTTTTGACATTATGTACAACATCAGATACTGTGACTAAACTGCAAAAACTTTTAAAATCATTATCTAATATTTTAGCTTCCTCTTGTATAATATTAAATGTCTTCATCCTTTTTTCTGATACTGTTCCCCCCCTTCATTTCTTCACTTATACGCAGTGTACCTCCATGTGTCAAGATTTGTACATGAGTGGTGATCAAAAAATGCTGTTTTTAACATTCTGAGAATTAAGTTTTACTCCATCTTTTGATCAGCCTCTGTATGCAAGTTTATAAAAATATATCTAAAAAAATGTGCTTATTTACTTGAAGCTCTATTTGTCCTGTGAAATGCTGAGCAGGTAAAAAAGGGAATTAAATGCACGAACTGTAAGATGCAAAAGCTGCTCACAAAATCATATTGAAAATTATGATATTTATCAAAATGTTCTGGTATAGAATTGGTGTTGCCTAGGAGGGGCTAATTCCTATTCAACGAATGAACGAATTATATTAGATATATTAAAGCCAAAGATACTGAAGGAGTGTAATATTGTAACCTCATTTTCAGTGCAGCAATGTAGCCATTTAGAGAGTTATGTCATGTATAATAACACTAATATATGTTTAATATTATGTTCTTGTAAGGGTCACTTTTTTCAGACTTATGCCCATAAGAATAAAACTTAATTGTCGTATAGGGTAAGGATGAAATTTAATGTTATACTTACTGTTTTTTCTGCAGGTTTCCACTGTGAAAATTAAAAGCCATACAGTTAACACCTGTTAATTTACTGCATCAGATGAATATATATATTTTTATTTTGAACACACTTCAAAAAACGTTTTTTCATTGTTGCCTGTTTTTGCTGTATGATGAAACTATGAAGGCCGATTAGGTTTTTTCATTTGCTGTGATTTACATAACAGAACATCAGCTGAAGGACATGCGTTTTATGTCAGTTTGCAGTCGATAGCATGCTTAATTATTTTAAGATGAAATTTAAATATGGACAATTCACCACTTGACTTCTGGCAATAAGTGAAACAGCCAGCAGTTGATGTTATGGCATACTAGTTTTGAGTGTTCATGCTGCCTGATCAATATTTATTTAAAATTCAGCACTTGCTTTCTATTCCATGTGAATATGTGCTACTTCTGTACCATAATTAAGGCATTTGACATACAATGTCACATAACATGGTGCAAATTAGTCAATCAGAAAGCTTATTTGGCAAACATTTAGTGGTGAAGTGAGGCAGCTGTTGATGTTCTTTTATTAATCCCGTGTCATTCGTTTAAGTGGGAATAAGTGTTTTTGTTAGCTTTTGACACTGAGCACACTTCTGCCTCCTGCTTTGAACACACAACTTATCAAACAACAAATCTGACGCAAACACCGCGACAGGACAAGCAAGCCTGAGGCATCACCGACCGACGCTTTCGCACCTTAAATCCTACAGCCGCCTCGAGCCGCCTTCCTCCTCCTGAATCGCGCCATGTTGTGTTCTGACTACTTGAGTGCTTCTGAATGAAAATCCACTTCCGCAGCTCCCGTGTTTCTCCCTGGTCGTCTGAGTGACACTATAAGCTTTTCCCCTGAGAACTAATGTTTGTGTTTACAGTAACAACTGGCAACAAGTTATGCTGGGTACAGACCTCCTGGTATGTACATTTGTTAACTTAACTATACAGTACAACTCGGTCTGCTTCATTTTGGTGAAGCTGGGTGCATTTTATAGTCTAAAATTTATAAACTGAAGTAAATGAATGCTTGAACATAATTAAATGTATGTATTGTATTAATTAAGTTTAGTTTTTCTTGCGATGAAATTGGGGGGTGATCCTTTTGCAGACCCATTGCCTTGTATTTAATTACCATATTGGATTAGTGGATAATGGCTACATAATAACTTGTACAACTGTAATTTTACATGCTGGATATTTTCTGATCAATTCAGGCTAATTGTCTCCCAAGGAGAGAACAGCAGGGCACCTCCTAGGACTTAAACACACAACGTTTCCGTTGCAGGTTCACCACTTTACCTCCCGCATTTTAACCAACCCTTGCTAAGTTATAGCAAATACTTTAATGTTTCAGTGTATAATGTTAAACGGCTTTACGTTTCACAGGAGATTACAGGGCAATGTTGCATTTTTAATATTTCTTCCCAGTCTGCACGGATATGCGTATAACTCATCTTTTTTAAAGAAAATTCTGTACAGGGTACAGTAGCATGCAAAAGATCCCAAAATAAACTTCCTGAACGACACATAGGAATATACAAATGAGGTGTATAAATAGTCACAGTATTTGCATCAGTACTTTCATATTTTTAAAAACTAAAAGCCAAAAAAGTAAGACTTTTGCTCATTAATTACTTTGAATTTTTATTCTTTACACAAAATGATTAATATAAAGATTTTGATCTTCCAGTAATGCAGTTATTGCAGCCTATATTACCTAAAACAGCATGAGATATAGTGAGACTGTTTTGTGTGCCATATATCAAGTTTTTTTTGTTTCATTGCTTTTACTCATGCATTATCATGATATTAATTTTCTAATCTTTTTTAAATAGTTTTTTAACAGAGAAAGGAGAAGAAAACATATCCTTAAACTTTTTTTTTTTAATGGCGTTCATCAGATTGAAAAGATGAAATGGGGCCAAAATATACTTTTTTTTTGGCTTTTCATCCATCCATGAATATCTAATTCATCAATTGTGTTTAACGAGGTGTACCATGTGTGGAAAAAGAAACATTATGTGACGGAGATAATCCTTTATAGCCTGAAGTTGCCTAGGGCAGCTAAAGAGAACAAGAATGCAGCATCTTCCTTCTAGTTCACTTCACTTCACCACTGTTATCTTTGCTTTCCGTCTTCATCTTTGCTCTTAAACTATTGTTTTCTTTGATATTTCAATCCTTCAAGAGAATAGATTTTAAACGAGATTATCATATTCCTTTAAATGTTGGATGATATGTCTTGCTGAGTCTAAGGCCTTTAGGCTATCACCATTTTCAAGTTTCACATAAAACGTTATCTTCTAGTTATCAAACACTACATCCTTTTTTTTCCTATTAGTATAGAAACTGTGCAATGTTTACATAGTGTATGTACTGTACCAATAATTATTTTCACAGTTCTGGACAAATTTGAAAACATGTCTTCTGTTTCTCTGGATCACTTTTATTTGCTAAAAGTGAACTTGTTTCCAACGGGAGGTTCTTTGGATTCATCTTGTAAATCTCGCTCTTCTGTAGGCAAAGTGTTTAACGTACAAATTGCACTGACTTGAGTCGTTTCACCTCTGTGTAGGAGACCGCAAATTCTTCCAAGAAATACTGCCAATGTGAGAGCAATATCGATCACTTACCATCTGCTAGTTTTGGCATAAAAACCGACTGAGGCTGGTTTTCTCTGCGTTTTCTTTTTGGGGTCTTAATTGGTTGAGCTGAAATATAAATGAGGAGCACTGGTACTGAAGTAAGTCAGTGATTTAAGCAGAAAGTTGACAATGTCACAGTGAAAAATTAAATGCAAATTTAAAATATTCATATACTGTATATCAAAATGAGACAGCCCTACAAAAGTGGATAATGAAAATATAAGGAAAAGGTATTGTTACTAGTTCTATGGTAGCATTCTGGGTAGTGATTGCTGGGGTTAAGGAGACTCTATGGAAGTAAGAGTCACTGTGATGTTTAGAGGTTATTTGTCAAGGGCTAAGGTGTAATATTGTCTGTGTCCTCTGTCTTGGAGGTCATTCAGGTATCATCATGCCCACACTAAATACTTTTCATAATGATTTTTAAGGGTTTATATTATCGGTACATATTCAAACATGGAGGCTGCCAAACCATCCCACAAAAGGGGTATGCAATCATTGTCTCATTCTCCAGTAATCATATGTGAAGGATCAAATAAGATTTGCATTTTTATGGCAGTTTTATGACAGAGGTTATAGATCCTTGTGGAAAATTGGATTCTTAGAGGACAGCTACCCAAGTTTAGACTTTGTATCTTTGTGCTAATGCATACAGACTTCTATGCTTTTGAAAGACCAAATATTTAATCCAGTGTAAGTAAGCTAAGCGAGGTTTTTATTTGGTCAGATAATTTCTGTAGGCCTCAAAATGCTTGAGTTTCTTGAATTTGCAAGACATAGTCTACAGCATTTAACAATGGTGTTAAAATAATTATTGTTAAAGAGAACAAAGAAATAAGGTATGTGTACCGATGTCAGTGTGTGAAAGCAAGATCCCAGGCATACTGTTTTCTGGCACCGCTTTCCCCCAAGCCTTCTTCAACTAACAACTTGACCACTGCTGTCTGGTATGCACACATCCATCCCTGCTGCTTCTGACAGCCCCTTCTGGCTACAGAGAGAATTAACTCTTCCTACAGTAGCTGCCTTTCTGATGGTAAACATGACGTACGCTGTCTGCCTCACAGCTGCATAACACACAGTGGGCAGGGGATCTGGGGGTCTGCAGAAACAGAAGGAAGACTGACCTGTTTTTGCTCATGGGGTGGGAACTTTCAGCTACTTTGATGCCACTCGTTCTCTGTTCCTGAATATTTGATTTAAATTTTTTTTATGCTGACCAGCAGTGTTTCACAAAAAAACCAATAAAAAAAAAACGCAGTATGTTTACTCAGTGGTACAGCAAATAACACTCAAGTGTGTGTGTGTGTGTGTATACAAATTGTAGATATAGAGCTTTATAAATCCTGAGAGAAATGGAGCTTACATTACATGTTATACTGTACCATCTATTAGTCTCTATAATACCTTGAAATGATTGTTAAAGACTAACATGCAGTAGACAGTTTGTGGACCCAATATATTATATTCCATCTGTTTGTTTTCATTAACTGCTTATCACGCTCAGTGTCATGGAAGTCCGGCGCTTATTCCAGAATCAGGGGAATGCCATGGGAATGATATAATCAGTCCGTTGCAGAAAAAGTGTATATTAAAACAAAAGAAGAAGAAAATTATCTGAAGACAGAAAGACAAATTACTGGTTTGTCTAAAGTTTCATATATTAAATTATTAGGAGTTTTCCAAAGTTATTTTTGTACTGTAATTGTTATGCAATCAGCATAACATGGTTGCATTTTCCTCCACACTTTCCTTCTGTAACATGGAAGATATCAACTAAGGAAAAAAGTAATAACATTGAGCTCAATGTGAGAATAAAAAGAAATGGCATAAAATATTATATTTATGAATCAAACATTATCCTGAATGCTAAAAAAAAAAATGTTCCATTGTATTCTTAGATCTTTGTTTCCTTTCAATAACCAGGACTGGCCTTTCTGGTTATGAAGGTGCTCCTGCCTTTATTCTATTCCCAGTCAAATGAGAACAGGTGGGAGACAAAGCAAATTAAATTAAACCTGTAATTATCTGTTCAATTTGAATGAATAATTTGCGACACTTTCTGTAAAATATGTGCAATGTCACATCTACAACCAAAAGTGCACCATTTATAAACAGAAATATTGTAAATAAGTGCTCCACAAAGGAGTCCTATGGAAAATAATTCTTGAGCAATCGTACATTTTGTTCTTCCATACCTTAAAATACAAATTAATGGGTCTGAGTTCCAGATGAGCAAACATGGACCTCCTGTATGTTGCAGTGTAAGTTTAATCTGGTTTTCACTGAACAGGAGGTGTGTGGTCATAACTTTGAAGGGACCACAGGAGAAAAGCTCCTTAGCACCTGGCTGAATGTAAGTTTTGTTGTGACCAGCAATCATGTGGAAACCCAAGACATTTAAAAAAAAAAAAAAAAACTTTGTTAGTTAGACCCATTTGTGTGACAGATGGGTTTTGGTGGCCTGGTACATATGTGATCTTCCCATCATAATCGTGCTTATGACTGTGAACACACCTTACAAAGATCCCTCTGATGTTTCACTAGCGGTTTTTAGGAACTCTAAAGAGATGGAGGAAAACATGTTGTCTATTAATCAATTTTTAATGTCACTTGTCTGGACAGGCACTCAATGTTAAACTTTTCCTGTCTGGACATCTTATTGTCATCATAGTACTGGAAATATTCCAAAGAAATTTCAAAGGAGGATCTGAAAGCAATTGGCTTTCTGTTGTAACAGAAATGAGGATTGTTACAAGAACTTTCTGAAACTGCCTTGCAAAAAATTCAATTGTTAATGGTATTGTAATAATGATAATGATGAGAATGATATTAATTTAGAAAACAGCTTCAAAAAAAGCTAAGCAAAAAAAAACATTTAAATTGATATAAATGTAGTTAACTTGACCATGCACTCAACCTGAACACATTGGACTCCATAGTATTTTCACAGCTTTATTGTCATGGCACTTAACTCTATACTTAATTATTTGAAGGTAATTAGAGTGAAAAGTCAATTCTTCATGACCAATTTCTAAGGTTAGGGATTTGCCACTTTCTGCTTTAAGCTGTATGGTATAATGAGTCTGTAGCTCAATTAAATATTCAGTGCATTTATTTTCCCTTTTCCAATTCATCATTTATCAGGTTGGAGTTTAAAGAAACCATCTGTGTAGTCTCACTTTCAAACTCCCAGGCTGAAAAGGCAGTCATATAACTTAAACATATCTAGAGGTTATCTATTTTTTTCATATAGCATCTATGTATGCATATCAGTTTTTGTTACAGTTATAATCTGGGGTATTTTTTTAATAGGATTGTCTGATTCAGGATCAGTGAATTTGGAATGCTCTGGAAAATGTTGTACAGCTGGAGTTCCCAACACTGGTCCTGAAACACCATTGCTTAAGCTAGTTTAATGTCACTTCAGCTCAGCGAAATTGCTTTGTTTAAATTATTTTAGATAACAGGTGACCTGCTTGACTGTGGTCCTTAAGGATCGAGTTGACGGCTGTTTATAGCGTATTTTTGTTTGGTGTTTGTATCGGCCTTTCCACAGTGTTGTGTGCATCTGTCGATCATGTACTTATTAATTTTTGAAAAAAATATAAAATACCTAACTGCATTCTACAAAATAACTCCTTTCACAGATGTTAATGCAAAACTCTGGAAAATTTCCAGCAGCAATGTAAGGCAGACTGACTGTTGACTACTTGAAATTTTGTCTCCTGAGTTTACTTGGGTGGTTGTCTTAATTTCTTGGTTGATATAGATGTAGGTTTCCTGTTTTGCACAAAAAAAGAAAAATATAGTGGTGGTTTGGCATTCAGAATAATTACGTTAAAACGTCTGGCAAATGGTCTATGCTATTAACAGGACTCCAAAGTGATAGAAACAGTGGTCTAATTATTATGCTTTTCAGTGCCCAAAAACTTAACTAAAAATGCAAAAAGAAACAAAAAGCAGCATAAATTTTAAAGTATTTTGTTTATCAGGTCAATGGTCATATCAGATTTTTTTTTTTTTTTTTTTTGATAAAACACTTTAGCTATTTCAGACCACGGGGGCTTTCCATAGTGCCTACTTTACTACTGTCACTGATTATTATGGTTTGTTGCTTAGCAATAGGAAATTTGCTGTTTGAAGAGCATCTCAACGTATTAGTGGAAACTAATTGCATTACCTGCAGAAGACGGATGGCGCCAGATAAAACGGCTGGCCTGGGTTCAAGCTGTGTTGAAGACAAGTGCATCTTTATGGCTTTTACATTGTGTTTCTGTCTGGGATTTGCTGTTGTCAACTAAGTGATTTTCTGCCGACTTCAATTCTTCATGCTGTTTCCTCATGCATCCATACCAAAATACATTACATCATACAGTTAATACATTATAAAAAAAAAATCTCTGACCTGCGTTTAGTACTGTGGGTCTGCTTTCAGATAATACTTGTGTGCTGGTCTGCTGTTGCATTGGGATGCTGCTGGGGGAAGACACCCGCACATAATCTTTGGTATGCAATTCACTGTGGTCGTTGCAGATGGACACTGAGACAAAGTTATTGACCATACCTCTGACCCCCCATTAGGAGAAGATGAATTATGTATAAAAATGGATATGAGTGGCCAGGAACAGCTAACTGTCAGTGCACATCCTAAATCGAATTACAAGGCCAAACATGTTTAAATATATTTAGCTTCCAGTTTAAATGAACATGTTTGGTGGGAATTGAAATATTTGTAGATTGAAGCATTTTAAATTCAAAGAAGGTGTCTCATCACTGAACTGGAACCACTATATAAATGTTGTGTATGTCAGTTTGTGTATGAAAATTTTTGTTTATCATGCACCAGACCTAGCTTAACAAGGTACTGCAAGCCAGTCTACACAGCCGGGGGCAATGAATCAAGGTCAAAGTGGTCTTGTGCTTCTGCAAAACAGAGTGAAGGAAATGTTTTATGACCTTCTTCAGGCAGGTGTCGGACAAAATACACCATAAAGACAAGTGTTCCAGAGCAAACAAACATTCTCTGTGACCTTCTCTGTCAATGCTGCACACTTTTTTTTGCCCTAGTGCCTAAACAGGTGCTTTATGGGAGTACAGTTTTAACAGGCAATCAATTACACTATTACATGTGACCCAGTTGCATGGGAGGGGTGGCTCTTAGCAGAATGATGGCACGCTCATTATTTACATAATAATATCCTTGTGTGGTCTCCCTATTCTTTGGAGAAATGCAAAATTTCTACCTTGTATCAAAGGTTATCTTTGTCTTTTCTCGAAATACATAATAGGGAATAAAGGGCATAAAAGGAACGACACCTTGTTTTCTTTAAAACAACTTGTAAAACTTAGACTGTATGGTCATTTGCACTTTACAGCAAAAAAGATGGAAAACTAAGAAATAATCCACATTACAGCTGATCTTTACAACAGGAGGCATGGTTTCCATGGTGATATATAACCTTAGTTCTGCTTTTTATTAACTTTGCCAACCATTGACAGCATGAATGGAAGTGCAGAAAATGGGATGAACATTGCCAGGTGACCTATGCAGGATGTCAAGATGGAGACCCAGCAACTTTGATCTGTTGGTGCAGGAAAGCCTTTCAGCAAGAATGGTGCATCCAGTAGGATGCTGCACGTCCTTTCTGTAAGTGTTGGCAGCAGTGGGCGAGCTCTCAGAGCTGCCAGCAAAGGATGTACGTTAAAAGTTGCACAAGAGCCAGAGTGTCCTGTACACTTCTTAAGATGTACGACCCCACAGGGTTGGAGACTCATCATCCAGTTAAGAAACACTAATCAATAAGACCTGATGAAAAGATAGATTTGAACAGAATGCAAACTTTTTTTTTACTTTGTAGAGCAAATATTTAAGTGCTGTCTAAGAAATAATTTGCATAATCAGCTGGTAGCAAATTAAGAAGGAAAAAAAAAATTGGGGGGTACGGGTTCATTTTCAAGAAATAGCCCAAAAAACGTTATTGGACGATTTACACATTAATGGTTTATGTCAGTGTAAACTTTTGAATTTGTCATTTTTCGCTGCTGAAAGTAGACTATTTTTTTTGCCACCTCTAAGTTGTTGTGCTGTTTCTCATGCACAGAGTGGAGGGATACCAGTGTTTCCCGTTCAAATGGGTCTTTTGGGAATGATCCGTATTGGGATTGTTAACCTTATGCCACTCAGCTAAAAAGCAAGCGAGTTCCATTAAAATACATAATATATGAAGTGCGGCGATTGTACACCATTGATCAGCACTTGAATAAATTGAGATGCTATCATATTAACATAACCAGCGTCGCTCAAAGTGAACTCTCTGTGTGTGCGGTCACTTGTTACTGTGACATTTAAAATGTCAAAAATCATCTTCCTGATCATTAAAGGTGTCCAGTCAGCTTTGACTAACACCAAAAAACAAAAGTAATGGCACTGCTGTAATTACTTAAACATTTACAAGAACAATGAATTTCAAGCATTCCACTCCATATACTGTTTATGTATTTTATAGTTTTTTTTTTTTTGCAAAGATAGTGTTTTGTGTCCTCAATATGCATTCACTTGTTAACTCATTAAATATTGTTTACATATATACTGCATATGCATGTCTTTTTCAGTGTTTTGAAAAGGACTGTTTTTCCAGTCACATCATCAACATTTTTATGTAAACCATATCAATTTCTTTTAAGTACATTTTCTATAGGGCACGTGTGTGTGTGTGTGTGTGTGTGTGTGAGAGAGAGAGAGAGAGAGAGAGAGAGAGAGAGAGAGCACGAGCGAGTGAATCAGAGCTTCTTTTTCTGCTGAGCATCACAGAATACTGGTCCTGGAGTGTGTGGCACAGTACTTTGGATGAGATTCTGTTTCCGTGGTCCCTGCTAACCCTCATTTGTCTGTGGGATTCTGTCGCTCACCCTAACTCGGTGTGTGTACTGTCCTTTCTGCTGTCCGATAACCATCCTGTACTAAAGGAAAATACTGATAAAAAATATTTTTCAAAAAAAAAAAAAATCACGCGCCAGCATGTTTTTGCAGTTTTGGCCTAACCCATCACACTGACAGGTGGCCCCTTTGTCCCTAAATGCTCTTTTGGAGCTTCTTGTGTGTGCAGCTATTACAGCACTGAGCAGGCGTCCACCAGCACAGTGGTGGAAGAAGAATAATTAGGCCATTTAATTCAGGCAGAGACTGATTCTCCATGTGTTTTTGCAATCAGATTAGACAGGGGGTTTGTCACCACATCCCGTGCGGACCAAACATTGACCCAGATTGAGCCACAGATTCCCCATCCTCCCATGTCCTCCCTTTCTCTCATTCCAAGCAGCATCTTAACAACAATGCCAGAAAGATGCTGTAGCAGAGCAGCAGTCCATCATGAATGAGTAATGATGCTAACTACAGTATACAGAATGTGCATTACAGTGTAGGGTCTGTTTCACTGCATCTTGCACAAGAGTGACTACATTACAGCCGCCATGTTTCCAAGTTTCTGTCTGTCACGTTTTCAGCTTCCGTTTGGCTTTAACATCATCATTTCTAATAACAACAAATTGTTTTATTGATAAGTCTAAATGTAATGTGTATGCACTGTATGAACTTTTATATTTACTCGAGTAAGGTTGGCATGTTGATGCCGCAAGCAGCACTTGTGCTTCACAGCTCGTGGGCTGCAGGTTCAAATCTGGGTCAGCCTGTATGGAGTTTGCATGGTCTTTGTTTTTCTCTTCAGATGCTCAGGTTTCCTCCCACACATTCCAGGTGAACTGGTGGTTCACATTTTCCTGTAGTGTGCATCTGCTGGAGTGAAAGTGTGTGTCTGTGTGTGTTATTGCCCTGAGGCCTGGTCCAGGTTGTACTTGGTGTAAAGCCCAATGCTTCTGGGATAGGTTCTGGGCCACCATGACCAAGCACTGAAGGTATTGATAATTGATGGATTGGCTTACTTACTAATTTATAGTGTGTTCTTCACAGTAAATATTTCAAACTACAAACAGAAGAAGGGTATGCTAGTGTGTATTTTGGTATCCAGTGGGATAATGGTTTCATGAACGTTGGAAAAAAAAAGGAAATTAAGCAAATATCACATAGGTGCAAGAATCTACAGCAGGTACACTGGTGTGACATAATAAGTTGTGACACACCTATTAGTTTGTGGAGCCCAATTTTGCAAATGCAGGAATGACTAAAGCCTGGGTATTTCTTCTATATTTTTCCAGCCAATAAAGTTCTTTTCCTGCTTAAGTAAATGCCATGTAATATTTCTGTTTCCATTAAATCCAGTAAAAACTTATTATATCTGACCTGTAACAGTACGTCTTGTATCATACATAAGCTGCGTCCTGAATGGTGACAGACATTTTATACACAACAATAAAACAGCAAAGTCAAGCTGCTATACATAGTTTGTGTTTCTTATCTTTTCTTTTAATCCAGAGTAAAGTCGAAAGCCTGAAATTGGCATGATGACATTTTTAGGTTTTCTCATGTTTTATTACTTTAGTTATGTGTAGTTGGATGTACTTGCAATTTTTAAAAAAAATATTTACTGTAGTCAGAGTGTCAAATTTCTGTTTTTGGATCAGTTGACATCTAAAAATCAAAAGATAGATAGTTAGGAGAAACCAGCTCAGAAATTTAAAACATTGACTCCTAGACTTTCAAGGTCTCATTTTGGGCTTTTTCAAACATTTCTGCAGACCTGTATACTTAATCGTGCTCATTGCAGCTTTAAAAGATTCAGCTGCGCTGCTGTTAAAGTCAGAACAGATGAGAAATAATCAAGCTAAAATAATAACCATGTTTTTGTGATCAGTTTGCTGAACAGTGAATTCCAGCCACGGGAAAAATACTCAGTAATCCTCTTTTAAGCAAAAATACTTCATGTCTGACGGAAGGAATCCTGTCCACTATTTGACCTACATTCAACCAATAATCTCACTGAAAAGCAAACTTTGTCTCTTAAGCTTTAGAAATAGCAATTCTAAATGTATCCCTCACAAAGCTGTTGACAGTAGACTATCATAGCCATACAGCTGCGTTGATAAATAAATGTGTTGTTATAAGACGACCAAAAAATCTCAGACTGTGGCATCACTTTCTATGCTAGTTAAACTGCAGCTATTTAGTGTGGCTGTGATGGACTGGAATCCTGTGTCCCCTTGCCTCACTTCTCATGCTTCCCAGATGGGGTCTGGGCCACCACAACCCTGCATTGATAATGCAGTTATGCATGATGGATGGATGAATAAACAGACGGATGGATGGATGGACGGACGAACAGATGGATGGACAAATGGAGTGGAACTGAAGACAGCTTTCAAAAGGAGACAGATTTTTTTTTTTTTTTAACTAGAATTAACATTTATGGATTAGTTCTGAGATTTTTTTAGTCAAGATTTATTTTGAAAAGATGCCCTGACTACAACAAGAATCCATGGTAGTTCTGTCAAACACCTTTTACTTTAACCTTTGATCAGCAAAGAGAATCGGTAGAAATGGATGTCATCATTTTTAATGTTCACATTCTTAAACTGATAGAACAAAACTGTTTAGTAAAAAAGAGCTTACAAAATAACTTGAAGACATTATGATATATCAAGTCCACACAGGGGCAAAGTAACAGCACTTGAGCCCATTGTCCTCAGATCAAACTTCCACATAAAGCATAAGGCTTTTTGTGTATATCTCAGCAAAGAAAGATTTCAAAAACAAGTGTTTAATTCAGCTTTAATACATCTGAAAGCATAACCTTGGGCTTGTCACTTTAGGCAAAACAAAAAGATTTAATACAGAATGTCTACAAAAAACATAAATAAAACATTTTATTCTTATGTAAACACCACCATGGAATTTCTATTTTGAGAAATGACCCCCCCCCCAGTCAAGAAAGGAAAAGAGGGAAAAAAAAATGTTTAATGTCTTGAAAAAGCTTGACTGTGTATGCTTGCTTGTCACTGCTAGCTGCAAGCTTTCAAAAGTAAAGATGTATGCTTTCAAAAGTATACTTAAGACAAAAATCAGGCACAGTCACTCTGTTCTTGGTCCGAAGTACACAGATTATTCTATTTGTATTTACATCTGAAAGTCTCACTGTAATGCTCTCGTGCATTTTTTAAATATGCACTTAATATCAATGCATGTCAAAGGAAACTTCTGAAAGTCTACATCTGTATTGTCCTTTTTTCTTTTATATTCCAAATTACATATCGTTAAAGTGCTTCTATAATATTTAAAACTCATAGTGATTATAAAAATTTGCATACATCCATAAGGCACTACTGCAGTCTCAGCAGGGTCATGCTCAAAATCCCATCAACTTCCTTGCGGGAACATATCTAGATTAAGCACAGTAGGAAAATTCAGTGCAAGCAGCATTAGTTTAGGAGGAACATACATATCAATTATTGAAGGATGTGGCACAAGAGGAACAAGTATACAGTTTAATATGTGTTCATATTTAAAGGATATGGCAATGGGAGAAAAGCAGATTCCCTTTTTGTTAAACTATGTATGATGATGGCAGAGAAATAACTGCCCAGCATGTAAACAATTATTGAGGCTTCTTGACAACAGCAATTTACACAAACTATTTTTCATAATCTGGAAAATGCAAGTCGCTTTTTTAGGGCTGATAAACACAGAAACACCCTTGAGAATGTGTGCAGACGGCACTCTGGAAAGTGGTTTCAAAAATTTGGGCTATTTGTCCCTAGCTACATACGACAGTTATTCATTTGTCTTCTAGCAGGTATGGCATCTTTTCAAATAAGACTTTTTGGGAACACCAAAGATAAAAACCCCAAAGGAATATATTAGCATACATCACAATGTTGACTTAAAGCCCTTTACCCATTTACAAAAAGTCTGTGGTTTGTGAGGCCTACATAGAAAAGCGATCAGAACCTGCAACCATAGTGTTTATTACACAGTGCATTAAGTCTGTAACAATGTGCATTCCTCATAAATTACACTTTAATTCCTTATGACTCACAGGAGTTACAGGAATCCAATTTTGTGAAGCCTAAATGCATTGAAGAAACAAGAACTACAAAAGAAAATGATGTTTTGCTTATTTCATCCATGAAAAAATGCTGTTGCTTTATGGATTTTTTTAAGCACAATTTACATGAAACAGAGCAGCACGTGTATTTAAATAAGGAAACACAAGATTAATCAGATACTGCTACACTAGAAATATCATAACATGAAACTGTTTTTTATACTTGAATTGTCTTTCAAAAAAAAAAACTCTCACAACCCTAAATATTTGACCTCAGTATTGCATTAGATGTACTGCAAAAATTTGTCCATTTAGCTTTTCAACAGATTAATTCCTCCTGTATTTGCATGCATCCACATATATACTGAGGACGATTTTTTTGAGCTCCTGACTGTTGTAAGGTTTTATGCCATGCTTCTACTGTGTCTTTGTACAGAGGAAAAAGGAGAGCCAACTGGTATACCTTAAGAAGAACATATCTTGGCTTGAATTGCTCTCCTCTCATGGATTCTAGGGCCTGCAGAGGTTCTGTGGTATGCAGGGAGAAATGGAGTAGAGTCATGAGAGAAATGCTAGATCCACAGAGTCTGCTGTACATGAACAGCGTTTAAATAAGGTAATAAAGCATCTTGCCAGGCAGCAGACACAGGCTTAGAGCCTTCAGGGAAGATGGTTTTGAGGAGAGGAAGTTCAGTCCTGCAGACAAGAGTAGGCCTTCATGTGCAGGAAATGGAAGAAGATCTCAGACTGGTTGAAGTGTTCCTCCCTTTATTCATCCCCTTTAGAAAAAAAGGCAGTGAAAGATACAGTAGCAGTAGTAAAATATAGAAGCATTTAAGTCATTGGTTCTTAACCTTTTGTATCCCATGGACTCTAGTAACTCTGATAAAAGTTTAAGCCCCCCCCAAAAAAGTGTGTAAATGAATTCAGAGAAAATTGATTACCTTTACTAGCAAAGATAGTAATTGTATGATCATATTTTTATTTTAAGTTTTCTCTAAATAGACAGTGTTGTATTCCAAGCAAGGCTGGGCTTCATGGACCTCCTGAAATCCATCCACAGATCATAAAGAGGTCAAATGACCACAAGAAGCTCTAATTTATATTCTTGATGAAGGTAGATAATAAGATTTTACACTTCCAGCATTAGTGTACTGTAGCTCTTTTTATTGTTTTGTAGACTGTCCTTGCAAATAACTATAGCTCAGGATGTAAGAGATTAATAATGAAACAGCTATACACAGTAGTATAGTATCTTTTTTGAGTTGGTGGTAATGCACTATCCATAAATAGAATTCATAACTGGACATGTCTTTAAAGTCAGTGACAAAACTGAGACAAACTTTTTCAGCAAGTCAAAACAGCGCCAAACAAAGCTAAAACTGAATACACTTTGATCACATAGACTGAGAAAGTTCTCTTATAATGTAGTCTGGGTAAAACATGACATTTATTGAAATTTACCTAGAAGGATTCAGAGTACTACATTGTCCTAAAATATAACTGGTGACATTTTTTGCAAGATTACCTGTGGAAATTCACATATAGATGCTTAGGGTGGTCTGGCATTGAGCTATCAGTGGTCCTGTCTGCCCAGGAATGAGTGATACATGTTTTGCTTATGTTTACCTAATGTGGTAGCCATAATTCAAGATTATGTGGAAGCATGGCAAAAATGGGGAATTTACTAACAGAAATGAACAACAACCCATGTGTGTTTTCATGGTGTCACAACTGCATATAGCCATTAAAATGATGTTTTGGTTCAGATGTTGGCTAGAGACCACATATTTATATTTTTGTGTGCATTGTTTTTAAATTATATTGAGAGATGCAGTGTGTGAAAAGTGTCGGGATGAACTAGAGAAGCAGAAATTATAATTAAGATTTATCTCGCATTAAAGAAACATAATATAGAACTTAGGTTAGAGTAAATATTTGAAAACAGATTGTTAAATGAAGGTGCAAAAGGTCATATTAAACATTTCTGCTTGTGTCTTATGGGTATAAACAACATTTTATTGCAAATTCCTGGAATTTTAAAAATGTACCCTGAATTCATGTACAGGGTTCAAGCATACTGTAATCTGCCATGCTTATATCTACAAATGGATTTTTTTCCCAGTATGTATGCAAGAATAAAATTGATAGTGTTGACATTTTTATCTCTATTTATAAACGTTTATTTTATTTCTAACTTAGAACATGTATAAATCATAGTCAAACATATAATATATAGCAATGACTCCAAACACGTAACAGTTACACACAGAAATTACAATATTTCGACCAAAGCCAAGAGATAAATTGGTATAAAGAAGATGACTGACAGATCATTGATTGTTGCTCCAGGAGGGGTGGACAGAGAATCTTATTTACCTTTGAGTTGACTGTGATTCCTCAAGTTTATTTTCCCTCATTTAATGTGTAGTTTTTGTTTTCATCTCCTCCTTTTCTGACTTCATTAACACTTAATTATCACTTTGTCACCCTAATTTGTTTGACAAATTTATTCTTTAAAATCTTACACATCTATATATTATATGTGGTGACCAGTCATTTGTCATTCTGATTTTTTTCTTTCTGTAATCTATGGAAATGCAGTTAGGCTGCCTTCAGGAGTACTACAGCAAAATAACTCCTACTATATTGTATTGACAGATACTGTTTTTTCAAGGCTTGGCTGACCCAAAACACCTTACAGTGTTTGACCTAGTTATACAACTTTGTGGTTCGTTCATAAGAAAAAATTTAGGGTAATTACTTTGCTCAAGGGTGCAGCCGCTGGGGAATGGGAAGGGGTGCTGAACCAATAACCTTCAGATCACAAGCCTTTGTCATTAACTCCACTATTAGCTGCTGATAAATAGAAAGCTAGACAGAAACATGGATAGATAGATAGATAGATAGATAGATAGAGATACAGTGCAAACAAAGAGTGCAAGTTTCAGCACAACACCCCCTCAAGAAGCTGGACTTTGCTGGCCCTAAACTATTAAAACTGTTAAAGAATTTTCAGTAAACTGTTAAAATCTTTCCAGAAAGTTCTGCCAAGCTGTTTGAGTTACTAACACACAACTTGCCTTTGATTGTGCACAGATAAACGCTACTTGCCATACTCTTTCTCAGCTTTCTGTCTTTGGTGGAGGATCTCCAATTCATTAATTTTGGCTTCTTCTTCTTTTTGATCCAAGGCCATGAATGAAACAATACTATTCAACTTGGAACCATGTCACTTTCTTTTCTTGCGTGTTGATTAGCATAGATAAAAGCAGAACTTAAGTCTTGTGCAAGGGAACTGTAAAAGAAATACCACTCACTGAAAAAAGCCCATAATTAGAGAGAAAAGCTCCTACAATGGATACGTGCAACTGCTATTGCTAACTAGATAACCAAAACAAGTGCACAACTTACTGCAGGAGAGTCTGTGTAACAACTGTGGAAAAAAATACATCAAACACACAAAAAGCTTACTGATGAGAAATACTGAGCTGGTTCAGACCTTGCTGAAAAATTCCATTATTCTCTCCATAAATATCTCATGTTTTTGTATATGTTATTCATAGTTTGTTCACTAAAGATGAAAAAACACAAATAGAAATACACATTTTTCACTTAAAAAAAAAAAAAAAACAGATGTGGATGATATACAGTAAGAGGTTAGTCCAGAATACACACGATACTACTGCGATACGAAAATAAATAATTATTAGATTCCCCAAAATGCAGGTGCAATTATGTATCTGCTTTTTCAGCAATAACCAATTATTGAGGTTAATGGAAGCAATTTTTTCTGTTTTCTGATACCACAGTTTATTGAAGTGACATTAAATAGATTGTATACTGTTTTAGAATAACTGCCAATAACAGAAGCAGTATGCAACCACAGTTACACTTCAAATAACATTTATTAAAACGTATCAGATATCTTGCAGGGGATTTTTTTTTCCTGGAAAACTGCATTAAGCTGACAAGTTATTTGCAAATTGTGTAACAGGAAAAGTGAGCAGAAATATTAAACAACTTCTTGGTAAGAGGAGTTGCAGGCAGTTAAGCCGGCAGCTCAGGTCTTTTATAATTGATCGCAATTACTGTCGCTCCATTTGAATCTTTCCGAGTTCTCTAGGTACGTGCAGCATCGCAGATGAAGGCTTTCTTTCTTTTGGTGTCTTAAATTTCGCTCTGACCTTTAAAATGTAGGGCAAAACACAGTCACATAGCAGTACAAACTTGTGCAAAACATTGCTGTGGATTGAAAGGATTTGTCCAATTAAAAACACGAGTGTCATTAGTGAGTTCTAGTCGGCGACGAATGCTGTCTGATGGGACCGCATTTAGGCTGATATTGCTGTGCCGGATTAAAATTCAAAGCAATAGCAAAGGCGATGGCGATATTAGTCTAATTGCAATGATGAGGATGGGGAGGAGGGATGGATGGCGACAGGTGTCTCTGATTAAGGTTAATCTGGCAGCTTTCTTCGAGCCTGTCTCTAATCTTGGTGTGGGCTTGGAGGCCGCGGTAATGAGCTCCTCAGTCCCACTCCTGAACCCCTGGAGTGCCGTCCCTACAGAGCTTTAATGAGCACTCCAGCACACCGCTGTGCACATCCCTCCACCAGTACCCGTCCTCCCCGAAGACCCCCAAGAAAGCGGGTGGGCATACTGTTCTCCACTCTCCTAGGGAGGAGCTGGGTGAATGTTGGTAGGAGCTGGGGGCATTGCTCTGAGGGTTTGGCTGGCTGAGATTACGGAGAGGTGAAAAGGGGATGGTCGTGTAACTTTGGGGTGGGTCCAACTGATGTAGGCTGACAGAGAAACAAGCGGGCGAACAGACCGGGGCCTCAGTCTTACTTTAGACCACATGGATTCCAGGGACCTATTATCCAGTATCACTGTCCCAGTTCTGCTGTCTTCTTTGCAACCAGGATCCACATTCGTTTGGTGAAACAGCCACAGCAGCCCTGATACCACCACATCCGAACAGAATGACAGCCTCATTGTAAGGATTTGTGATTAGGAGGTGATTTTACACTGCAGCAGTCCACAATTCATTTGACACAAAAAACATATTTGGTTATTGTTGTGATTGTTTTTATTGATTTGCATAAGAATGCCCAGGGTTTCATTTAATAGTGAAAAGCACAGTACAATTAGCATCCCTGCTGCAACAAGGCATATATTTAAACACCAGATAATTTTAAGCAAATAGCCAAGGCCAAATGTTATATTTGGGCCATCAACGAAATGAGGCAAAACGCTGAGGAAATGTTTAATTAAAGCTGCAGCCCTCCGTTCTCGGGGCACGGGGTCCAGGGTAGTCTTCATGGCTACGAAAACTGTGTCTTGAGTATTTATCCCGACTGCATCAAACAAAAATGAACTTATCACATTGTTTAAGCAGTGTGGTGTACATGAATGCACAATATCCTTCGTAGCATATCTGTTAATGAATTTAAAAAAAACAAAACAAAAAATCCTGCTCATAATGAGTTCACTTGTCTCATACATGTTAAATAAAACCTGGGCTGGATAGGCACAGCCGTCCACAAACTGCCCCATCTGGGAGTAAGGATTACCGTGTTATTATCTTGCAGGGATTAGGGATTTCTCACTACCACTGAGTAGAGTGTGGTACAATGCAAGTAAATCACAGCATGATGTTTGTACAAAGCCTTTATTGTTCTTCTCTCAGAAAAAAACAAGGTAAAAGAAGAGGATCACACCACAAGATATTAACCATGTGTTGTTTTTAAAATGTTGTTTGTTTTGTCTCGGGCATGTAGAAGTAAAATAATGCACTGTCTATTATAGTTGCACAAAAGATTTAAATCTTAAATATTAAGCAGATCAGTTTTTATTTTTATTTTAATCTTGCATCTGGAAACCACTAGACTTTATTTTCACATTTTTTTCTCTCTTTAACCATTTTGATCACTTTCGCTCATAATGCACCCAAGAGATAAGTTGTTTAATGTTTTAAATGATACAAATTCATCACTGTAACATTAATTGTATTCAAGATTCTGCAGTAGATTGTGGAGGGATTTAGAGACGTGCCTTTGAATCTGACTCATAGTCACTACTCGAGTGGTTTGCAAGGCAAGGGAAGGACTGGAACTGGTGTGGAATGTCTTCTTCCGTGCCTGTTTGCAGGGTGTAAACCCAGGCGAATGCCAGCTCTGCACCCACTGAGCAGCTTAGGAGTGGTGGGGCTGTGAAACCTGCAGAACATGTCATTTTGTATTTAGAAGGAAAAAAAGTGTGGAACTTCAGTCATGGCTAAAAGAAATTCCTTTCAGCTCCTTTTTTGTTGCACAAATCCATATCTATTCCTGCTTTTTGACTATACTCTGTTGACAAGGAGAAACAGAGCACAGGATGGCCTGCAGGTGCATATGATCTTTAATATTTGGGCAAGTTAAACTGATCATCAGTACCGTACCTAATACAGTCGGCACTCTCCGTCTCCGCCAATCGGAAATCGTTAATGCAGTTTGCAAGTCTTCAGTTGCTCGGGCCAGAAAATGTGAGAAAAAAGAAATGCATCTCTTTGGAAAGCTTTCTAGTCACCGATTGGTGGATTTATTTGTATGACACAAAATCTGCCTCCATTAAGAGAGACGGCCAGACTCCGGTGCCTCTAATCAGCAATCTGAGTCGAGCTTCAGGATCGCAGGAGTTTCCAGTGATTCGACTTCACAATCACCAGGGATGTAGTGAAAACTGAGACAATGTGAAGCTGTCTTTTACAGCCGGCCTGCTTACCAGTACAAAATAACCGATACATATAATGCTGACATCAGAAATATGTTGTATGCTTGGCTGCCGCAGAAAATTATAATGCAATTTCTGTCCTGAAATGGGTACATTTTGTTTAAAAGCCACTACAGTTTCTTCTCCTCTATTTTACATAGAAGTGGAACCCTCTGTGTTTAGTGCATTAACCACTTGATCTCAGAACTTGACAGGTAAGTGTACATAGGAGCCAGAAAAGAGTAATTTTATTTTTTTCATTCCACAGTGTAGGATTGATGGATGTGTAGAGATTCACCCAGATCACAAATTTAATCATGATTGTGGGTGATAAAAGAGTTGCAGGACTCTTGGCACCAGAACATGACATATGAAGATGTGGGTTCTCATGTCAAGCTGACTGCGGCTCTATCACCCAAGCACAGAACTAAATGAGTCGGGATACTCGCCATGCGAACAGGGTGATAGGCGGGAATGAGGTCGGTAATTATGAGCGGATGTCTGTTCTTTTCACATTTGAATACATCAGTCTGGCCTTATTAAATCCTAAATATATGACAAAGGCTGCGTATAAAAATGCAAATCAATCATTCTAAAAGATTTTTTTTTCTTTCTGTTCTGTCTCCCAAAAAGGAGATACCAATTGTACGGTGTGCATCAATTCACCGGCTGGTATATAATTTGGTGAACAGATGATGATTTGCATAATTAGTTGCAAATTTCAATTCTAATTTAGTTTTTTTTTTCCCCTAATTATTTTGTTTTATAATTGGTAGAAATGATAACCTTAAATTTCATCCCATTCTGGGTGTGGTTTCCTAGCCTAGCACCCAGTGATTGTGGCAGAAGCTCTGGTCCACCATGACCCTAACCAGGATAAAGGGTTAAGGATAACTGATGCATGGATGGATGGATGGATAGATAGATAACCTTGAATTCCGACTTACTATCCGACAAGCTTTCTCCTCTGTTTGGATGTTCCTTGCCTCAGTGACAGTGATCGGCCAATGGGCACTTTAGTCTTTCTTACTTACAACGGGTGTATAGTTTCATTCCACCTGCTGCTGTGCCCTTATGCAAAAAATTAGAATGACAGGTTAATGTTGTTAAATTTGATTATTATTACTTAATACTTTGTACACAATTCTACCATTTTGTATTTTTTTAAGCACAAAGAGGGTTGTGGCTATACTTGAGAGGCTTTTCAACAGATGGTCAGGGTCGTGTAATAGTTAGGAAAAAAAGGGTTTTCAAAGCCAACAAAAGTTAACTAATATGGGTCTGCTGTAAAAGGGGAAAAGTTCAGTGAATTGGAATTATTCAATGTCCAATTTCCTTTATTGGTAAAAGAAGGAAAACACTATCTTTTAAATTACCCTTTCTTCCGTATGGCTTTAATACAGAGTTTTAAGAAGTGGCACACTGTAAGATGTAAACAGAAGGCAATGGCAGAAGGCAAAGCACATACAGAATGGTTGCTCAAAGTGACAGAACAAAATATGGCTGCCTTTCATCCACCCCTATGAGCAGAATGTGTAACAAACATTGAAACAATGTCATCACATGCCGAACAGCAAACTGTATTGCATGGATACTTGTGTTATGACTTTTTTTGCATTCACCGCATCAATAACTTTAAAATAAATAAAATGCCTTCAGAAAGATAAGGCAAGGGGCTCTTGATCCCTATTACAATGGGGGAAAAGTAGAGAATGTGCAATAATAAAGTAATTGAGGCACAGAGAAGACTTTTAAGAGCTAACACAGTAGAACAGAGTGGACAAGTGCCCGGTTCAGCAGTCATAAGTGAACTGTTGCATAACTTTCTATTTTAAATTAAGATTTGTATGGGTACATAACATTATGAGCCAGGCATCCCATTGGCTCTCCAAAGTACACAGTGGGGGAGGAAAATACTGAAAGGCTGCTTCCAGAAAAATGCTCAAATATTATGAGGAAAGGACCTTGACAAGCTGCACCAGACAAAACGCAAAGTGGTTTCGGCTCACACACAGATGATGGCATTTCTTTATACAGTCAAGATTGTTAATGTTGAATAAACTAATATTTTTCAGACATTAAAACTCTATTTTCAGAGGAGCCATTAGATCTATCAGTTTTCTTTTAGGAAGTGCTCCAAGGTACTTAAAATTAATTTTATGATTCCAGTGCTGCGGGTCACAAGATTCGTGCAATTCATCATTATTCAGTTTGTAGATATCATTCATTTGGATAGGCATGAATAATTGAACCAAATTAGCAGAGTATGGAAATGGGAGGCTAAACATTTTGTTGTATAACTGACTGAAATTTTGCATGCTGTTATCTTACAGTCAATCTTTCTGTGTAGGAAATACATATTCCTGTGTAGGAAGTTCATATTTTGAAAGAGCTAGTGATTGTTGGCTTGTCCCCATTTTTGATAATGGATCAAATTAGATAAGGTTACAATGAATCTTGTACAAATAAATAAATAAAATTTTTTAAAAAACCCTTTTCACAATACTGATGGATGTTACATCAATAGATAATAGCATGCTGCATGTACATGTAATGAAACCCCAAAATAGATTAGATTGGTTTCACTGAAAGGCTCTGGGCAGATTGGTGCCTCAAAGCACTCGGCTGGGAGCAGCCAACCTGATCCTAATTCTAACCCTGACCATTTACTGCACACTACTGTACATTTGTGTCAGCTTGCTTGGCTTCCTGGGTTGCCATAGTAACCACTGCCTGAGAGAAGTCTGAATCTAAGCCAAAGGCCTATATGGTACTCGTTTTCCGTTCCTCCTCTATCCCATCGGAAGGATGCTGCATCATGACACCAAGAGAAAAGAAATTAAATAACCTCAAGCATTCGCAGCTAGTATAATAAACTTAAAAATAACAGTAGATTTTCTTTTCTAAAATATCCAACAATTTCAAACCTTATAATAATACTAAGTATGGAACAGACATAATAATACTAGATATGGAACATTTTATGACAACAACAACAGCAGCAGCAGCAATAATAATAATAATAATAATAATAATGATAATAATAATGATATTTGGTAAAAATCAGAGGCCCCCTTTGTCCACGACTTGAATGAATGTGTGAGAGACACTTGGACAGGGTCCCCAGTGCAGTCTGGATCTGTGCAGCTCACAGCCATTATCTGCATCATGCTCTCGCTAGGAGAGAGCATTCAGCAGGGTGCCAGCTAGTCCAAAAGATATAGATATGGTATCAAGAAGAAACAAAAAATGAACATGAGCTTTCATTTATGTTTTCCAGTCTGCATCTAATATCACATAGGTATATATAACATACCACTATATAATACATACATTTCAGGAATGTTTCAAGGTTCCATTCACAAATGCTAAGTTGGCACCACATTTGTCATGAGCATGAATGTGTCAAATCACTTTTAGACTGAATGTCCACAGTATGACAGCTACTCATTGCTATTAAGAAAAATTCTGTTTACTCTGTGTAAGGCATTAGTGTTGACCGGTTACAGGACATGTAAGCATAAAGTTGGGGGATATATATATATATATATATATAGTTCATTGGAAGATACTGTTACAAGATCTGTTCCCCCAACACCACAATTCTTTTTCACATCTCCTTAGATTGAAAATGAACTATTAAACCAAGGCATCTGAAGTGGGAATTGCCTAAAAAGTGATTGCTTTTTTCAGCAGAAAGGCTCTGCCTGATCTCTGCTCACAAGGGCAGATAAATTGGCTCTCAATTACACAGCCCTGCCTGTTTGTCGACCCCATCTAGACTAATTCCGGACATATTTTCATATGAATTATTGCACTATCTGTGTGAAAGAATTATGAAGAGCTAAGCGTTTAATGACATGTTTGCACTTGAAACGTAACGTGAGTGTGGTCTGACTATTCTAATTTTCTATTGTTCATTACTAAACGTTTATGATGGGATGTATAAACGCATGTAAAAGGATGCATGGAAAAATTTCTGAGAAAAATGGTATAAGCCTTTATAATTCTTAAATTATTAAATAGTTCATAGGTTTACCATAATTCATGTTCTCTCACCCCCCTTGTCTTCAGATGCCATGGGAGTCAGCTCATTTATACCCGGCAGGAGGCAGAATGCACAGTATGCATTTGAAGAAAGAAATTACTTTGTCAGTATGCAACATATGCCGCTTACTGCTAATGAAAGGCAATTTCAGAACAGTTATAGTCGCTTCCTTTTTATTTTAATCATAGAGGACAACTGAGCACTACTAGTGAAGAGCTGTATAAAAACATGTAAGACTACATGACAAGACAGAGAAATAAAACAACAATAAGGTCATCACGGACCCGCAGAACTTTTACAGACAATGTAGTGGTTAAGGAAATGAACTTATAACTGGAGAACTGTTGGCTCATGCCTTTTTCAGATATTGTTCTAGCATCCTTAAGGAACATAAATGCCTTGAATTGAACTGGTTAAACTCTAATGGACTGGTTTTCCATCCAGGTTGTGCTTTTCTAGCTGTGCACCCTGTGCTTCCAGGATAAGCAAAGAAAATACTCAGCTATAGATGCTGTTTGAATACTGTAAATTGCTTTGGCTAAAGTGCTCATTCACTTGCAACAAGACTGCAGTGCTGAAGTAGCATTGAAATCATCATACTTCATTTTTCTAATCTGCGATAACCCTTGTATTTCTATAGCTTAATATGTTTTGCAATGTTTTGTTATATTTATTGATTAATCAACATATCAGTTATCTCTTCTTATACAAGGCCACAGTGGTCTCATGCCTACTACAGAAGCATAGGTATAAGAAAGGATATACCCTAGAAGGACTAGAAGGGGATAAACTGCAATGTTTAATTTATTATGTTTTTTCCTTTTTTCTACATTTAAGGCAACAGACTACACACACACACACACACACACACACACACACATATTATTTATTTAATTTTTTTTAACAGCTGACACTCCTAAAAAAACCTTAGGTCACACATACTATGAAAAAGTGGGTCATGAAGAACTTATTGTCCTCTAATGCACACTTTAACTGTGGTAGACAATGTCATGAATCAAATATCAGTGTATATAGCACAGTCAAAGACAGAGCAGGGACACAAGGAAACTTTTACACTGCATACCTGTCTGTCCAAGGAGAAAACTAACCAAGGTGGTTGCCAACAGAGTTGAACAGAACTATGTACAGAGCAGGGTGGAAACACGGGTTATCTCTTGCAAAAAAGAGGGTTCTCTTCAGCCAGGCAAACCTGCCAGTGGTTCGTATAATCATAATACCTATTAATGGTCCCTATAAGCACCACTTTACAGTAGTGACAGACCCACAGCTGAGTAATAAAGTATATTGCTTTGTTCTTGAGAACACCCTTGGAATATGTGCTGCTGACCATACATCAAGCAGCCACACATTTTCACCCCAAGCAGAGAGTCCCTTGCTACCACACACTGAATTCTGCTGTTACAAGGCTCTATAAGCACATGATACGTGGCGGGGCTATTTCCTGGTGCAAAAGCTGTTAACATTTCTGTAATTACTTTGTTCCCTTTTGTTCCATGGCTTGTTGGCTACTGTACTCCATCTAAAACCCGCCTTGTGAGCCGAAGGCCAGTTCCTTTATGTAAATTACTTCTCTCCTAATATCAGCCTGACCTGGCACTGCAATGCCAGCATACATATTGCCCACAGATGTAGTGAGAAAAAAGAAAAATAGTAGTCGCGTAATGAAATTTTTCTCCAAAAAAAGCTATGCAAGTGAAGCCACATCATTCTGTCTCTGCTGGATTAATATTAGACAGACAAGATTAAGGTTAAGATTTGCATGGATTCCAGGTCAAAAAGGGACAAACTGAATATATATTTCATGTAGCCTCTCTCACTGGGTGCACTTTTGTAGTCACATTCCATTAAGTCCATGTTATCAGATCTTGTCCATCTTTGATTGGTTCCAGTAGCTCACTTACCATCGAATTGTCCTGTTTCCTGAACATTCGATGCAGACCTAATCTGGGGGATAGCTGAGCAGACATGGCTCCTTGTTCTTTGTCACTCTTACATTTGAAGGCAGTCAAATGTAGCCTAAGACTCCTATTGAATAAAGGTGGTACTTCTGGACTAGAAATTGAACCCAGTTTAAACTATATCTTGTAACACTTCCGTACATCCTTCTGTCTGACCTTTCCGTGTGGCACTAGGCAGGGTATGACACCATTACGTTACCCAGTATAACTTTATATTTTTTTGAACTTCAAAATAAATTGAAAAATTTAAAACTTATTTAAAAAATGCTGAACATAAAATATGTTTTCTTCTTGGTCTTCTATGCAATGCATTTAACTTGTTAATGAAATAAACATGTCCAGTGTTGCCTTCGGGCCACTTTCAAACTTTTTTTAATCCTCTACGGTCAATACAAGCTTAGTAAAACTGATGTCCCTTGATTTATTTATATAAAAAAGATTCCACAAAAAATCTAAGATATCGCTAATTTAGAGCTAAGTTCTCATAAAAGCTCATTTAAAATGATTGGAAATTAAACACAAGAAGGCTGATATGTTTACACCAGTCCCTGTGTCTATTCCTGCCTCGAAGGATAATATTACTAATATTAGTTTTATTGGGACCACTCACATTTATTTATTTAATTGTTTAGCAACTTTGCTTGAAGGCATATCAGACCAAAAAAAATGCTTTAACATGTTAGTTTTTCATTTATTAGTGAAATTTATCTTAAGAAATGCAATAGAACCATAGTACCTAAAATGAAGGATATGTTCAATGAACTATGATCCCAAGGCTTGTAATTATTGTGTCTGGTATCAACCACATAGAATGTCAGTTATGTTTTTAATAACTCTGAAAAATGCACAGCCTTTTGATTATATAGCCAAGAGCTACTGTGAAATGATGAACCAAACAGGGCCAAAAATTGCCTGAGGCTGAACATTTACTAATGGCGATTGTTGCAAGGGCTGTACAAAGCACAATAATAATAATAATAATAATAATAATAATAACAACAACAACAACAACAACATACAAACAATTTGTTATGTTACTGGCACATAAAGAGTAGAGCTTGTAGTATTTGAAATATTTTGTTTTCTGTAGCAAGTTGGCTGTGGAATATGTGTTCACCTTTGACTTCAGAATCTTGTTTGTAGCAAATGTTTTTCAACACAATATATATATTTTGGCTTAAATGAAACCAAATTGTCAGTTATGTCTGAACATAGGGTAGTTGCTGAAAATGTCCGCGTGACACACGTTCAGGTTTTGGAAACATGCACACATTTAAATGTCCTAGTATCCTTAAACATACACACAAACTCAAATTTTTGGATTCATTTTCAACTTTACACCCTTTGAGAAAGTACTGAGAAACTACTTTTATCAGCCTTGCCAGCTGTCATCTTCTTTTGTCATATTATAATGTGCCCCCTGCAAAGCAAGTCACATAGTCACTTTTTTTTTAATCCTGCTACTGGAATCAAAAACATTCTCTGTGCAAGATCAACAACATTAAGCAGACATAGGAACAATGTTTTCCTTTTTTCCATATTCAGAGTGAGAAATACTGCCTTTTTATTTTTGCAGAGTAGCAAACGGTGGCAGTGGGGGGTGGAGGGTAAATCAGAAACCATGGTAAACAGGAATGCAGCTTAGTCAATGTCAGGCTCTTGGAGTGCCAGCCAGGAAGTAGGTGGCATAAAGTCTCCTTGTGTGTGCATAATGCTGCCGGAGCCGGCCGTCCACTGCTGCCAGTGGGCCAGGACTCTCCCATGCTCCTCTTGCGCCACCTCAAAGGCCCCCTTGTTTCAGGATTTCATGGCAAGTTGGCCTCGGTGGCCGAGTGTCTGCTCCACCTGCCGTGTGCTGAAGAGGACGTGCTAAGCGAACACAGTGAGCATGTGCCACAGTAGCTCCTGTTGCCCACCTTTCCAGTTATTTCCCAGCAGTCCGTCGCACTTTTAACCATCGTTGCGAACAAGGCACTAGTTCGCCAGCAGTGTCGTAAACTATTGTATACTTTGAACTGAATTGCCTGAGTACTTAAATTTTCTTGAAAGTGGAAATTCTGTTTCTTTAGCTGTCTAATGTTTAAATACAGTGTACTAATAATTATTATGGTCAAAAATGCGCTTTACATGCGCTTTGAATGTGTAATGCAAGTGATGATCTTACATATGCATACATAAACTGGCAAATATGAACAAGAATGACCAAAGACAATATCTGTTAAGCGCTGAACTTAAAGTCATCTGAACATATACTTTAAGTAAAGAATTATTCTTAAGCAAAGAGTTGTTCTGTCATTCGTGTGTTTCATTTTATCTTTAAATAACTAGCCTTTGATTTTTCTCTAGTTTTCACTGCATTTTGTGTTCTGATTTCATACTAAATTTGTATATTTGTGTATACAGACACAGCAGGTTCACCATGGAAATATTTATGAACTTACCGTAGATTTTTCCTGTTCCAGCAGTGAAAATAAATGTTATTTATTTAAAACAGCTTTGCCTGAAATTTTCATGAATAAGAAATATGATTTTTAATGCAGCTTCAAATGCTAAGAGAATGCTAAGGAAACTCACCAAGGCAGGAAATGGGTGAGCCCAGATTGTGTCTTTGAATAACATCAAAATAATATACATTACACTGCAGCTCACTGTTAATAAAACCATTTTTCACATTGCTATCTGCATAGTATATAGATTCACACTGTTGTAGTGATTAAACTAATTTGCCTTTCATTTAGTCTAAATTTACAGAAATGATTATGGCTATAAACTTCCTCATTCCGAGGAACTTAAATAGTGCAGGGTAAGGTATGTCCTTTGTGACCAGAGTAGTCTCACAAATTGAGCCTCATTTTGTGCCTTTTAACAGGCTGTTATTACAGGCTGTTAGCTGAGGCTTCTCACAGTTCTCAGCAACCAGTCAAAGAAAATAATATATTAGAGATGTATTATTTAGAAAATCAGACAGCTTAATCAATGATCTCACTAGGAGAGGGATTCCTCTGTCTTCATATGTGCATATGGGACCTACATTTCAGTAGCCGAAGCACATTTGTTGTTATTCTGGATTTTTGCACTACTGACGTGGAAACTGTGGCACTTTCCATTCCTGCAGTCTTCTCCCAGTGTGGGTTGTTTGAAGTGACTGATGGGACCAGTGATAGCAAGGCTTGTTGCCCTGCTGAAATGTGAAGCATCCATAAATGAATAAAATAGTGGAAGCAGTCAGCCGGGAACCTGTGGCCGTACGGGACGCCTGGTCAGTTGCTTGAATCAAAAAGGATTGACAGGGGTTGCATTTGTGATACATGTCATATATTGCACTGGTTGGATGTAGCATTCCTGCAGTATGACATTTTCTGGTATTTATAGATAAAAGCAGATATTTGGAGTCAGTGGAGCTCACCCGAGCTGACTTCCTTCAGAGATTCAAAGCATACTTGTTTTTACGATGCCTCACATGGCAACATTGGAGTCATCCTTCCTGACCACTGTGATCACCATAGGATTATCTACTGTTTTACGTCCATAAATATGTTACCTTTTAGCAAAAACTGCACGGATAGCAGGTTTTCTTTTTTAGAACAAGTTGTAACCCTAAAATATGCATTTAAAGATTCGAAAATTGCCTACAGTAGCTGCTGTGAACCTTAAGGAGTCTCTAAATTGCAAGTGATTGCATCACCACCCCCAAGAAACCCCCTAGAAATAAGGAAGGCAAGAGGAAGATGTGCACGAAGCAAACACTGTTGTTTCAAGTAATCTTTTTTTAACTGCTTAGATTGATTTAGTTCCACATAATCATATAAGAAAATGCCACACAATAATATGAGTCAATTAAAAAACGAATGCCATCTGTGTCGATAACTTGTCTGTAGTGAAAATCCAGAAAAAGAAAGATCCTTCCTTATATGCGCTGTTATTTTTTTCAATAAATGCTAATTACTTAAAAATATGCATAGTGTTATACACTACAAATTAAAAAAATAGAGAAAAGAGAATTATTAAGAAACAAAAAGAAAAGTGGAAAAAATCGCTGCTGGCATCTTCCATGGGCAGTCCTGAAAGCAGCAGTAATTCTGCGATGTAATTGCCAGTACCATCAATGGAAAAGTTCTTCATTTTCATATTAAAAATGAACTGTATGATCAGACAGCTTTGGGAATTCATGCTTCTTACTTTCCTATTTCATTTTCAGATTGTATGTAATTAAATGTATATTTACTTACACTGAGCTTCAGAGGTACACAATCGCTACACAGTTCATGAAAATTTGTTTGTTTGGTTCCCTGTGTTTTTTTTTTTTTTTCAAAATCTCTCAGTAACTGAGTCATGCAAGAACATTGTCCTTTATTCATTAAGTCACTGAGTATGAAGGAGAATCACCAACAATTAGAAACCCAAAGTCCTAGACTCTGGTCCCCCTGCATCTCTTTCTCCAGGGGGTCTTCCTTCTCACTGATAGGCAACGTTCTAAAAAAGGGGAGTCATGCAACTAGGTTTTAGTTTACTGTACCTAGATGGTGGGTTAGGGTAACACTGTAACCAATATGGTGAGTAGGTCCAGATGTTGGTGTCGTAACCTTGTGTGTGCCATGGCATCGTTGTGACTGGAAAGACTATATGTGCATGTGTTTGCATATGATGTAACTGTGTGGTAACTTTACACAACCCCCTGCATGCCACAACTTACAGTGATGCAATGCACTTATTTTGCTCACAGATTTGGGGTTTGTGCTTTTGATACGTAACACTTTGCTCCAAAAATGGATGGATGATAGATGATTGCATGTTTTAAGTTTCAGTGGATTTATGTAATCACCAAACCTAGTTTGTGGTTATGGGGGTCTGTAGCCTATCCCAGAAACATAGAGCACTAGGCATGGAAGGATACACTCCAGGAAAGAACATAGGTTTTCTGCAGGGCAGTCACGCATAGCTATTTACACGTTCACATGTCATGGATATTTTAGACTCATAAATCCATCATAAAACATGTGTCTTTGGACTGTGGCAGGAAACCAGAGCACCCACATAAATGAAAAGGGAGAAGATACAAATTCTGCATAGGCTGAATGGAGACTGAACCTGCTGCACAATAATAACCCTAAATACCACAGCGTTTGGCTCACACTGACAAATGGGTACCATGCTGTATGCCATATCTCTCAGATAGTGTCTAGACGACTGTGACTCTGCACTGGAACAATGGTTATCGATAATGGACATGGTACAATAATATTAGCTATTCCAAGTTTGCGAATAAGCATTCTTTGGCTGAATACACCCATCTGTAGCATAACAGGGTCCCAAGCAAAGAAAAATCACTTTAACAGCTTGTCAAATTATATAGCAATTCAAAATACAACAGGTTATAATTTCAGTACAGCACCAGTCTTGTGCGTTACGTGGTAATTTTTCTACCATAAATGCACTTTCTGCAATCCTGACAGAAGTAAATATGTTTTCAACTACACACATATGCAGTCAACTCCACAGAGGTGATGCCTAACACTACAACTCCTGTCCTCAGTTATGTTGCTCAGAGCATTTATTATTATTATTATTATTATTATTAGTAGTAGTAGTAGTAGTAGTAGTAGTAGTAGTAGTAGTAATATTATTAATATTCCATGATCCCTTCCTTCAAAGCAACTTAGTGTTATGATACTTAATACAGTAATACAGTTTGGTGACATTACTGTTTTATTAATGTGACATAATGTGTTATTACTTGGGACTTTTCCACTGTCTGACCTGAGCAATGCCTGGGAACTCAGCTGGTTTAATATATAGGCAAAGATCTGATACAGTAAACAGCTCTTTTGCTAAGGTTATGTGTCAACAGTAAGGCCTGAAACAAAGGTTTATTAGGTTTATGCACTAGGTCATGTTCCTTGTGTGCTGTAATGTTCCACTAGCTGTGCGCTACAGACACTTTGGCAATTATAGCTATATGTGGAAAGATGCAGCTTTTTTTGCTCTGACATTTTTCACATCAATTTTAAAATGTCTCCATGGGTTACTTCTGAGAAAACATCACTCATGCTGTGGGATAAAGACTTTGCAGCTCATTAAAAAAAGTACATTCAGGCATCTTATATTTGTCTTTTCGGAGCTGACAAGTTGCTGGCATTGCGTCCGAGAATGGGCTGTCCTGATTTTGGGGAACAGTCTCCCATCATACAAATAGAAGTGAAAAATAGAAGTAGAAGTCTGGACAGTCCACTGTGTTACCTCACTGGGTGTCGGTGCAGGGAACCTATTAATAGTGTCAGAGAAGTTAGCAGTGCCATGGGACGATAATTGGACATGAAGAAATAACTGGCACCGCCTGCTCAGCGCTCTCTTTTTTTCTTGTTCGTCTTTTTTCGTGTGGCGTGAGCTTGAACTTCCCTGTTGAGAAATCTGCATTGCTGCTCTGTTCTGCAGAATTGTGAAACTACCTGTGATCTCAAAATTGTTCATTTTTCTGCAGCCGCAACCTTATTTCTCAGATAATCAAAAACAGCAGGGGTCCTCTTATGACTTTCGGCTGACTTAGAAAAAAAAAGACCTGTTTGTGTGATAAGTTACAGTTATTGTTAACAGCATATGAAGGGTCCTACAATATATTTTTTTTATGTCTGGCAAACATACAGTGTGTTACAGTCAAATACGTAGCACTCCAATCCAAGTCCACTACTATGGTTAGCATTCATATAATTTATTTTTTTTATTTTTAAAATCTATAATATTGTACCATTTTTTTATTATGTGGGTCACTCAGAATGAGTGAACAATATCAGACTTATCAGCTAATTAAATTATTTCTTTCAGTGTAACACAGCTGTAAGGACAATATGAGAGGGCGTGATAAATCATTATCTCTAAATTGAAAGAACCGTAGATGGAAAACACGCACACAATCTGGCTGAAATAAAAATTCATTATTCAACAAATATAGCAAAAGAAACTACACAGTAGACTCGTTTTTCCTTTTGTGTTGTACAAAGTAAAATATCAAAGGAGCATGCGGTATGTTTCAAAGGTGCACTTTTCAAGAACACAACCAGAGATCTGCAATACACGTAGAAACTTGACATACCAGCTCCTACTTTGAGTTCAGTGGAAGTAGTAGATCTGAACAATTGTACAAAGTGAATTATTAAGATATATTATTGAACAAAGGCATGAAATGAGGTATGAAGTAATCAGTTTTTTCCCTCTTTAATGTTAAATAGAAAAAAGTATTAAAGCAAAATATCAATGAAAATTCATGCAAACAAGTTCTAAGGCAAGTGTGAAACAGCAGCTGTGTGTGGTATTGAAAAGTTATTACCAACAGCTTTTTGTAATTAAAACCACAACAAATGATATTGTTTCTGTATTTTTATTGGCGATTTGATGTTTCATCTTCTGTCTAATACCCTTGGCAGTTCTTAACATGAGCTCTCCAACCTTGATCTTGAGGATGATATAATTCATTGTCTATATAATAATAATAATAATAATAATAATAATAATAATAATAATACTTTTTAGCTTAAATATTTGGCTAAATAGTTGAATTTACATCTTAGAAATATCTAAAAACTAAACAAAAAAATGAACCCGTTCATAATGATTGTGAAGACATGGCCACTGAATATAAATCTAGGGTATTTTTTGTTAGTTTTTGAAATTTAATATAAAAGATAACAATTTAAAGGTTTTTTTAAATTAAAAATCTACTCATTTTTCTCTTGTAGAATCAGAGCCAAACTCCAGACAAGTCATTCAGTTCTATTCCACCCACATGCCCTCATAAGGTAAGTTCTTAAAATATTGTTACATGTTAAATTAACACACAAACAAATTTAATATATATATATATATATATATATATATATATATACATACTGAATGTGATTTATGACACCAAATTTAGTTGAAAGTGCTATCTTTTCTCATGCATTATATTACCTGCTTTAACAGCCTATTTTGAAAAGCACTGCAGGGTTATGATGGAAAAAAAATATATAACCTAGGTGATCATAACCTTCAAATGAATTGGCCCTTGTCTCAACTGTCTTCTCTGTGTGAATGTGCTAATGTGCCACATTGCAGCTAAGGTGCTATATATCAACATGCAAACTCGCGGCATGTCAGTGTTCGCATCCCTTTCCGGTTGACTAGCGGGTCAGTGAAAGCAGCATGCCACTGGCGCTGAGGGGAGAGTTATGGCGTGTCACGTCTGAGAGCCTGTCAGCAAGTGGTAAACATGGACTGTGTTGGTCGATGGCGCTCAGCTGAGTCGGGGTCCTGACAACACTTGTGCAGCCCTTGCCAGGCCGCAACATCAAAGGCGACGAGATCCTTTCAGTGGCGACGTGAGACAGCGCTTAACCGAAGAAGCAGATAAAAAGGCAGTCAGCTTCATTCTGAGCCAGGCAACACAGAGAAAGAGCCTTTAATTGCTGACTCGTCCTTCATATGAACTCGAACTGTGCCTGTTAAGATCACCTCTAATAAGGTATTATGAGCGATGCCGCTGTGGTCTCAGTCACTGGCACAGCACCCTAGTTAGCAGATATTGTCGCTGCAAAAAATAAGGTGACTATTGTAATTCTCCGCTTTCAGCTGGTCTGGAAACAACTGGTTTAAATGGATACTTTGAAGGGAACGATGCTGATTTGCAATTATAGTAACATTTCCTTGCACCCAGCACCACATAATCTCTCTCAGGCTGCTCACTCACATCAGGGGACCCATGATCCACAAAGGTGAATGTGCACAGAAAGCAAGAGGGCAGTAGAACAATTTAGGGGGTCACTCAAAATGAGAGAACAAATAGGACCGCATGGCAGAAAAGCACATATAATTCTGGAAGATTCTACACCGATATGTACTAACTGGCACGCCAGGAATTTGTTTTCGGCAACATTTGCAAATGTTTTTTTTTTTTTGAAGTCACACAAGTTTAATAACTGAAAGCTTTTAGCTGGCTGAAGAGAGTAGGAAGGAGGAGAGATACTGTGAGAATGACGACAAGGGTGCGGTAAGCGTCTGTAATTGTGTGTAGTGTTGCTGTACATGTGGTCCAGATCCTACGGTGCCGAGACTGGAGTGAACATGATTAAGCAGCAGTCCAAGTGGGCCGGCAGCTTGGGCTCCCTGGGGGCCCCAGTCTCCATAGTGATTCCACTCCAAAGGCCATACATTAAATCTGGAGATTCCCTGGGGTCTGGCCATTGTTAAACTCTTCCATAACAACACACATTATGCGCACATGGCTTCTGCCCTATAATTCATACATGCAGGCCGTCTGCCATGGGTCACAGAGCTCGATTGGATGGGCAGAATTTTGACTGACTCGTCATTATCTTCTCTGTAGTCAAAATGATACAAGGAATAACCCCCAAAATGGCCGTGGCCTTCAAGAGACATTATCCTTTCTGAAATGGCTTGTAGAACTGTGGTACTCAAGGAAGAGAAAGGGATAATTTTCTTATGAGGATGAAATTCAAGACAATGTCACACCTTGAGTGTCCATCTCTGCCACGCCTACATCAGTGCTGGAGCGGGATGAGACAGCAGATGGAGGCATATTTGATCCTGCTCTTACTGTGAGTGGTGCATGCTGGACCCTGGCATAGAGAGACAGCTAAAATTGGTACAAGGAACATTCCACCTCATACACCTAAGGGAGGGGATCTCTATAGTTGTGTCACTGCATCCTCCTGCCTGTCTGCTGTTCTGGGCACATGGGAACCTTGTGTTAAAAACGCATCACTCAGGGCACCATGGAGCAGGAATTTTATCATGATTTACCATTGTACTGATCATAGGTGCTCTTAGCGTGAGAATGGGGGCTAGTTGTGTAGTGACAGCTTGCATGTTGTTAAACTTGAGTTGGCACATCTTGAGCTTCGTGCTTAAAATTCTGCTAGATCAGGATCCTGGAACACAGGAAAATAAGAGAAGGAAGAAAAATGGAGCACTTTGCCAACACACCAATATACTCTTCGGAAGCATGTGTGACTTCAGTGCACCCACACAGGTAGTGCCAGAAGAATACCAGAGGATAAAATGGAAAAACAAGCAAATGTGACACTGAAGAAGGTCACCGCTGACCCCTGGGCACGAGGCCCGTATGGGCAGCTGTCACCAGTGAGCACAGTGGGCCAATGTCAGACGGTAAAAAGGTGTGCTGCTCCGCCAACATATTTCGCCATACGGGAGGACATATGAAGCCTCGTCCCTTCATTGGCTCCTCCAATCACACTTTGCCACTGCTGCTTCCGCTCTGTTGCCGGTGCCTCCTGTGTCCACACCTTGTCTGACACAGTACACCTGTCGGTTTAGCAAGTGTCACATCTGATGCCTGAGGAAACTTGTACTGTGAGGAGATGTGTGATCAAAATAAGACAACCAGATGTTGAAAGAATTGACATGAGTACGTCAAAATGAGTTTGATGTGCAACTTTTTTTAAACACCCCCTTGTATATTCCTGTTAAACAGCCAATTATAGTAAATTATAATTATAGTAAAGTCAGTTCTAATTTTTTAACACTGCTATGCACGAGTGACTCGACTCTCTGAGGAAGGTACTAATGTGTTACCTTCACTCCACTGCTTGTGCTTAACTAAATCTTTTAACTAAATGTACTTTCAGAGTTATTTTTGGCCCTAATACTTTTTCCTTACACTCAGCACTTGAGAAGAAAGCTCAGTGACAAACCATCAGTCTGAACACAGTTCTTCGTCCGTTAAGATGTTTTCATCAGCATTATATATGAAAGTGTGTATCTGGGTGTGTGTTTCTTGCAACTCTTTTCTGATACCTAAAGTCCTATCTGTCATTAATCGTTTTTTGTTGCATTATTTAGACTTAATATCAGATTACATTCTTTATAGCCATTCAGTCATGAGTCTGTCAGTCACTGTAATCATGGTACTTATTTATCTAGTCTTCCATTACTGACACTTATTCCAGAAAATACATTAGTCTTCATTAGATCTTATTCATTGCCACATAACCGGAATGGGGAAAAGTAGCTGAAAATAGCAACCACTGAAAATGGGCTTTTTAACAATGCGCTCATTTTCTATTTATAAAAATGTAAATAATGCAGCCTTTATTTTAGTCTAAATGCATTTCTCTGAATTTACAATCTTATAGCTAAACGTATACTGGACTTTTTCTGGATGAGTATTTTTCTCAAAGGTCAAGTAGTGGAGTTCTTCCTCAGGCTTGGACCAGCAATGTGGTCACAGTCATGTCAATTTATTGTGGTGACAAGCCAGAGTCTATTACTAGGGAATAATGTCTCTGACCATAAATATGTAACAAATTGTGAATTTTCATACTAGTGAATGTTATGTCTCCATGCTTCCATCTCTTCAGCTGAAAGTAGCAAGGGATAATGAAATGTGCATTAGCCACAGTCAAACTTCCAAAGTTATAGAGAAAGCAGTACATAAATTTGTGTGGAATGACTAATTGTTTTTTGTCCTTCTTGGTACAAATGTACAGTTCTGTTTTATTCCTGATGAAAGCATCTTTGCGGTTCCAACTGATGGGTTGTCACTGAGCTCTCTGTTACTGCTGATCTTTAGACCCAATATCAATACAGAGCAGGTGAGGTTTCTGATCTAGTTGAACTTCCCTTTCAGTCAGGAAGGTTTCACATACATGAATATTGAAACACTGTCAAAAAAAAAATCCTCCCTCATTTCACCTTTGCTGGTATGGAGCAGCGATAGGGAAGCTACTTGTTTCTCCCTGATTTTGTCCATTTGAAACAAGCTGTGCCACCATCAATAGTGGTTGTCATGGCAACAGTTTTAGTTTGCAGTCCACAAGACTTATTAATCACTTATTCTCATCTTCCAGTATGTTAACAAGTTGTTTCTTTTCTGTTTTTACTCATTCAAAGAGGACATTTCTTCATGGACCCATCAGTGCTGACTGTGATTATACTGCACTGCATTTTTGCAGCTATTCTTCACCAAGTCCCTCATTCTACCCAGCTTTATGAAAAAACTGTAATGCATGATTTCACCATTTCAAGCTCAGAGTGACTGGATGATTTACAGCTGCGCAGCATGATTAATTTGTCTTACATTTTTATTATGTATCACACAGACCAGTGCCTAAATATGTATACTGTAATGCTTTGTATTTTGAGGAAGGTTCTAAAACTAATTTAAAAAAAAAACATACTGAAAATTTTTGCTGTTCCTAGGACTATTACGTGATGCATAGTAATAAACCAAAAATGCCTCAATTGCCTCTCTTTGCTAATATATTGAGCAAGATACAAAAACAGATTCTCTGAATATCAGAAACGTGTAAAGCATCTTGTGATACGTTGTTCATTGCTGTGAATGCATGTTCTCTGGTAGCAAACTATAAGCGACATCATGCATTCTTCACAAGATGAAAATTATTTAAACCTGTCATAGTTTTTTGATAATGCAGTATACTTAAAACTGCAGTTTTGAAAAAAGAAAATCCAAAAAGCCAAAAATGTACCTTCTAGAGTTCATAAATAATACTGTGATAAACACTAAATGGTAAACAATAAGGGCATATTTCTTTGAACTGCACAATGTCAAAATGTCCACATAACGAAACAGTTTCTTCTGTCTTTCTATCTGCATATGTACTTATGTATGAGCTCTGTGCCTTTAACTCATTTACGTTATGAGAAGTGTCAAGCTGTGGTACATAGTTCCGATCAAGTATTTTCTGTCTCGCTTCTCTTTTTTATAACACAGTCTACTTGCCTTACAATTAGCCACTCGATGAATAATCATAAAGCGCTATTATATTTTGCTTCTTAATGCATGCATCATAAATGAAGAACACAATCTGACAATTAAAAACTAATCTCTCTCATGAATGACAAATACTCAGAACAAATAATGACTGCCATAATCTAAAATGAACTGCCACTGAGTTAAATTATGAACCCGAGATATTAGTAAAGAAACAGCATTTGATTAGTGTAGAATTAGGGTGCCCAAAAATTGTAATTTTTCCTTTTTCCCCTCAAACATTATTTCACATATCAGTTTATATACTTACCCACTGCCAGACTGACATTTCTCCATCAGCTTAAACACACCAGGTGTTTTTTGCTTATTCTCTAGCAACAGATTTCCTAGTTCAGCTCCTTTGAAAAGTGCAATGAATATGCGTAGTGAGGGTCTAAAAGTGAAGGCTTCACACAGGCTTCTCACAGACGTGCATCATTTTTTTCTCTCCTCTTGCAGCATTATTCATTTAGGGCTGTAAGACTGTAATTATCGGTGTACTATTCTTATACCTGCTGCTTTCTCCCCAGAGAGCCAGAGGACGGAGCAAATAGCAGCTTTGTTTGCCACTTTGTTTAGGGCCATTTTCATTGGTGTGTAAGTGCCATAGTTTGGGTTATTATAAAGAATCTATGGCTTCTAAAATCACTCTCTGACTTCTCAGAGGGGAAATGACTATTGGAAGGGCAAAGGAAATTGCATTAGTATGATGATCATTACGATGACGTTTACACTGAGTGCCAAATGATGATGGCATGCATATACTGCTCAGCATTTTCAATTTTCAATTTACTGCTTTAAGTGATTTCCAGATTTTCTTGTGGGAATATAATGTGGGGTCCAGGGATTTTTTTTTTAAATGATAACAGCTGGATTATGACACCATTAATAATGACTTCATTACGTACAGTGTGTGGCATCTACAGTGGATATTGCCTGTATTTATCTTTCTTAATTTCTCACTGTTTTGAAGGTTGTAGAGGAAATGATTCTGTTGATGAGACTGTATTATAGCTTTGCCCAAAGGATGGGGGGGAGTCTAATTTCTGTAGTTAACCTTTAGAAATGAATGTCATATTTAAATAACTCAAAGACAGTCATATTTCCATGAAAGTTTAATTGTTTCTTCATCATCTTCATAATATGGAAAAAAGACTTTTAAAAATGTTGCAAAATATTTTATTGAGCTTTTTGACTTTAATGTCTATTGAAAAGATTTCAAAATGACCCAATACAACAGACCTTTATTTATCTATCTATGCACTTTTTTTTACCAGTTGTGGTTATTAGTACATTAACTTGTCTCATTTTCTTATACTCAAATGAAATACCTTCATCCATCATCAGTAACCACTTGTTCAGTGAAGGTTCATGGTGGTTTGGAGCCTCAGAACCACAGAGAATGAGGGAGGGAACATCATCAATGCCAGTCTCCAAATAGACCCGCAGATGTCTTCAGAATGCTCTTCTTACCTTTACTCATTGCATAAATTGTATGGAAACAAATAATGTTGCAATAGGCATTCTGCAAATGTCTTACTATCACATAGCATACATTTCTCTGAGAATGGAAGTAAAATACATTCACACTTGTCATTTCTTTTGTAGAGGTGGAAAAGAAAAGCCAGTAAATATGGGAAGTCCTCCTAGATATTTTATCTTGAGGATGGTCTGTGCAGTTCAGAGTCTATTCCAGAGTCAAAGGGCATGAGACTATGAACCTGCCCTGGGTGGGATGCCAGTCCATCACAAGGTGACAAATATTATAAGTATTTTACATAAATTTATTGTAAAAAGTTTATTTGTTCACAATAGTACATTTAAATAGAGATTTACTCTCACCTTTCTTTTTTTTACCTAGTCATGCACATTTATAGCAGAATTAAATAATACAACCTTTTTTACAATTATAGCTTGAGATGAGCTTGTGTGATATGCTACAGTGAAGACGATTCTTAATGTCTGAATAGCTTAGAGGATTAAAAGCATTTTAGATGACCAGTATCTCTGAAAGTGTGCAGTTATTCTTCTTTTTTTTTGCTCTTCAGAGATTGTGCAGTCACTCCTGAAAACAGCCCTGCAATGTAGGTACGATGCTGACACTTAAATCCCCCAGGTCTTCACAATATGAAGCAACAAAGCTGAGGGTGTGCTGGGGAACTGCAAGACATTGCTCCATACCAGCTTAGCAGAATGTGTGTAGGACACTCACTAATGTTACTAAAAGGTATTAGCCTGTTTCCCCTGCCAAGTGCTTTATAAAGGAAATCTGTGTTGCAATGATTATATAGATACCCCCTTTTTTAGAGAATGTTTTGAATGCAGAGCATGGCCTTATTTAGAAATCATACGGCAATAGATGTACCTTCTCAGAAGATACATGTGTCAATCCACTAAATAAAAAACGGGGCAACTGAGTCCTCTTTTGGTGAAAAACGCAGTGCTTAACCAACGTTTGGATAACTCAACATAACACATTTTAAATATAGAGTATAACTGTGGAGTCTTCTCCCATAGAAAAGTGTTTGTGTATTGCGAGCAAAGGAGGGTTTTTCCACAAAGGAGTGTGTTTTTTTTATTCATTACAGCATAATTTGTTCATAAATCCAAACATTTTATGGTTGGCATTGGTGCTTCAATATAAAATTGGCCTGTATGCACAATATATACTTTAGAAATATCTCCCTGCAACACAAACAGTTTAAAACAATGGCATTTATTTCTTTCTAACGAGGAAAAAGTAAGGAAAAAAAAAGATTTGGTGGCATACTTTCATAAAATCAAGGTTACTGTTGATACTGTAAGTGAATGAACCCATCTAGGCTGTGGTCCAGTTGACATCTCAGTATGGCATTATCTACGGAGGATCGTTTATACAAATTACGGCAGTGTGCCGAAATCATGTTTTTAGAGAAAAAGAGATAGATGTTTCACAGAGATGAAAACTTTTGAACTGAGCTTGATCAAAGGCAGCATTTCAAAGCCTTGACAACAGAATGGTATTATTGTATTACAGGACCAGCTGACTGACAGTGACTTTGGCTGATTAGCCTTTCATATTTCATATTTATGTAGGCTGAACCGACGCTACTGTCACTGTAGCACTAATGATGTACTGTATCGTCAAAATTGAATTTAACTTTTTCTTTCTTTTTAATGACAGCTTTATCATTAATGTAAAAATGTGCATTTATGAATTATATTTATTTGTGTCTTTCCTTATTTTACTGTTACGCTGTTGTTTATGGTGGCATAAACCTCTTTGTTTACAAACTTGGTCTGCATTGCCTTTCAGAAACACAGAGGCATTGTTGCAGTATAAGGACATTTTTTGCGTTGTTATGTAATTTAGCCATATTTTCAAAGCATAATTACCTTGATAAGCATAATATCTGCTCATAAAAAGTGCTGAAAAATAATAAAAATAAATATTGGTTTCTATAAATGATCATCACATCACATCACTTTTTTTCTTACAAATAAACTGAAGCTATCATCTTATTTTTTTTAAATAAATCTTTAAGTGATATCAAACAGTAAACTGGTATTTGTAAGTTATGTACCACCTTTAGCATTAAAACAGTTCTATTTTGAGCTACTTCAAAACATGAAAAAAATACTTTGAATACCCAGAATTTGTTCCCCAAATAGTCTGTTAAAAGTATCTATAAAGTAATGTCAAGAAATTGATTGTGTCTGCATTTATTTTAGATTTAAAACATTTGACACATTGCTGTCAGAATTATTTACCTGATTTGCTTAGATATGTAGATCTTTCAAGTGCATAAACAGTGAAACATGTCAGTTAACCAAAAAAGCTAAAAAAGATTTAATACAAACAAAAAAATCTAGAAATGTTTTGAAAGTACAAAATATTACACTGTAGTGCCTGCAGATTAACTGGTTTTACATCTAACTAATGACTACAACCTCTAAAAAAAATATTGCATAAACATTTGTTGAACATTGAACAGACAGTGCCTCTAATTCACCGTGGCTGTGTTTTTGGGTGTAGGTCTGAAGTGTGTGTGTGTGAGATTGTGTGAGTCTTGTGTGAGATTGTGTGAGTCTTCTCCTGACAGCTGCATTGTGTGGCTATGCATACCCATCCAGTGAGTACCCTAACTCACTTTGTGCCCAACACAGGTTCTGTACCACCAAGACTCTAGACAAGCATTTAATGAAAGTGACAATAAATATTGTATTAATATTAACATGTCATTTAAACAGTTAAATCATACAAATTATATTTAATCTTCTTTCCATTTGGTTCCAGTTTTTGATGCATATTTTAGTGGTTCCCAGGTCGCAGAACTTGTAGGTATGTTTCACACACCCTCCGTACAAGTGATTTTTTTCATATTGAAGTGCTAGAAGACACTGATAACATCATTACTTGTGCAAATAGCACTGAAGTGTATGAATAATGATGAACAATAATATCAATAAGCACGGTTAATCAGAAAGCATCATGTAACAAAGAATCGTGTTGTTCTTTGGCTCCAAACTCCTGTCAACTGTGTGCTCCTCAGGCAGGGTCTTGACCTCACAGGCATATTCAGAACTCTCCCATGAGGCTTTTTCTCCTTTTTCACAGACACAACAGGAGAACAAAAAACTCCCAACAGGGCTGTCATCTCTCGCAGAACAAACATTAACGCACTCCAAAATGCAAAAATAATAACAGATAGCAAGCAATATGCAGAATATTTTGTGCAATGCATCACTGTGTAAAATAATGTCACAGTATTTTGGCAGACTGTTTGCAAAGTTGTAAGTGTCATGTGCCACAATTTTCCCCAAATGTAGAGTAAAAGAAGAAAAACCCCTTTGCTCAAAGATCTTCTAACATCCCATCCAAGGTTTGCCATGTCTCACACACTATGAGCAAAAAGCTGTGGACCAGGGCAACAATTACTGATAAGATGGGAATAAGTGAACAAATTTAATGACATAGTACATAAATATCTGGCATTTTATAATGACATCTGAATGGAATACAAACATTTTGCACCTTAATGAAGAACCTTGAAAACTTGCTGAAAATCTGAGCTACTACAGTATATATATAATGACAATTCTGGTGAAGATAGTTTTAAAAAGATTAGGCTAAGAAATAGGTTAATAGTGAAAATAAATATTGCATATCTGTCAATTTGTACTTTTGTTTACTCTTGACTGGTGAAAGAGGTATGAACACAAAACCTTTAAAATGTTAACCAAGCGATAAATGTGGAACTTCCCCATTATTTGTTCACAACTGTGTATTTGTAGCTGTAAAATGCCATTATTTCTTCATATTTTTTTTATTAAGTTGGCAAACCTCCATGTTATACATTTTCTCTTTTTTGCACAAAGTAGCCATAAACAAAATTCTTGCAGCTGCTATACTGCTCCTGTAATGAGCAGAGTATGGTGGGAGAGCAACGCTGGCAACTATTTAATATTAATAACCTTACAGGATGGGTACGCTTAGCTAAAAAGAGACCTCACTGCAGCATGCTGCAAATTATAAATATTTGAACATACGATTTCACTGGATCTGTGGCTAAATCTCATTTTCATTTTTCATGGAATTTACAGGCTGTTTACCTGTCTGACTCCACATTTTGTGAGTCAGTTTATTCCCCTCAAAATTGTTTCAGTGGGTTTATTTTCATTCCACCATTCTGCTTTAAACTCTGTAGTCAAAATGAAGAAGGAAAATGTAATGATTCAAGCAATCAAGCAGCACTTCTCAAAGGAGTTATTTCCCCTTTTACATGGTTGCACAAACCGGCACTTCTTGTATGTCTGCACACAACATCTTTTGGTGCCCACACAAAACTAAGCACTATCGTCGTTGTCATCATCATCATCATCATCATCATCCTACCACATCACTGGTGCTCTGGACTAGCCTATGATATTGATCATTCATAATTTAACATTTTCTGCTACTCAAGTGTCTCCAGCCTCACCCTAGAACATGCTAAACTCTCACAACACTTGTATGCAGGCCAGTATCAAGCAGCCCACTGAACAATTAAATGAATAAAGGTCAAATATTCAGTTGTTATTCTTTATTCTTGCTTCCGCACCTGAATATGTTTTTGTTTCTAATTCCCAAACTAGTGAGTTTGCTAATTTGGTCACCTTTTTTTTTTTGCTCTAAAATGATCTATACCACAACAGTTTGTCCTTAAACAGTCCCCCTGTGGTAGTCAGACTGTCTGTCTGCCTTTCCATACCTTTTAAACATGAAGCCAAGCGGCAACCATAACCTGTAATTCCATGATGTCTTGGCACGATGTCTCAGCCACCCCCCCCCACCCCCCCGGGTCTGGAAGTAGGGACACCGGGCTGCATATAGCAAGGCACATTTGCATGGATGAAAGGATCTTTTTTCCACCAGGAGCCGTGGCTGACACTTGCTTTAATGAACCCTCTTAGAAATGTCTCCTATGCACTGGAGGTGAGAGGGCAGGTGTGTGAGAAAAGCAGACAGCTGCACACTTGTGCATGCACGTTTGCATGTCAAAGTACCCCCCCATACCCGCTCCCTTCTCACTGCCAGTTTAGCACTACAATAGTCCCCTGTGAATAGAATCTTGTAAGACAATTACTTATTCCATTGGCTACAAATGAGCCAGTATAATATCATACAAGACTGGTTTATTTTGAAACTGAAACCTCCAAGAAACAGCAAAACAAAACGCGGCTGATTTAATTTCCTGTGGAATTTTGCTCACTTCATCCAGTGTGCTTCACACACATGCCAGCAGTTTCAAACAGGACTGATTATGAAGTCAGGAACACTTTGACTTTGATGGACCTCCTACATTTGTGTCTGATTCCAAGGGACAGCTTGACAAAACCAACTTTCCATTTCCCTGTAAGCGTGCCTAATTGAATTATAATACGTAATTAAATCAAGCAATAAATCAGTTCAGTTCCCATAGCTACTGACTGCTCAATACTCCTGAGCATCACAAACCAATTATTATGAAGTTATTAGCAGAAATAGTACATCAGACTGGCGCACTGCCCATCAGTTCTCGAGTGCACGGTGCGATGTGACAAGCACGTAAAGGCCATGGCAGACTGCTGAGCATATGACGGCTGAGCTACTTCACTGTTGTGGGCGACGCAATGTTGCCACCTGTCCAAAAACATAAAACATCTATGTAATTTTACATGTTAAAAAATTTGATTTCTGACACTGCATATTACCTCTGTTTCGCACAGAGAAATTATCTGTTGCACCAGAACTCTTGAGGTGGAACCGGACTGGTTTTAGCTAGGCAAGTGGATTTGCACTGGATTGTTTCTTGTGTGCCTCCTTTTCTGCAAAACTGAAAAACTTTTTGAGTACCTTGCTGCATGAGGATTGAATGGACTTACCCTCTAACTCCCAGGTCCATTTCCTGGAAGGTCCGAACCTGAGGAAAGTTACCACCCACAGAGAAAACTGGGTGCGAGTGGTATATTTGTTGTCCCCCTCCTTTGTAATTCATCAAACTTGTTGATACAGATGAAACACTGAAAGCTTAGAATGTGGAGTAATTAACCGAGCCGGATTTAATGAAACTGCACGTGGGGTGGGGCAGGTTGCTGTGTGTGTCATGTGGATCAATATCTGTTAATTTCTGAGCTGGCTGAGCTGTAGTTGTTCAGAGAAAATAATCAGATTCTGCCAGGTAGTGGCAGCTGTAAATAAATGAGTAACCAGAGGGAAGGACTGAATGCCTTTAGTGAGATGTGTAGGGAGATTCACTCAAACAATCTCAGTTCTGTAGGGATTACAGCATCATGTAAAATAAACATACAAACAAACAGCTAAAAAAAGCTGCCAAATTTCAAAATAAAATATATAAATTTCCACTATAATTTCAAAAATAGTATCTATAAGAAAGTGTCAGATGTGTTTTGGAAAATAATTGCAGTTAAAAGATGAAGTGATATTTGAAAAATATTTCCATAGTCTGATAAGCAAGCTTTTGAGATCCTTCACAAAAAAACATGAAATCAGGTAGCAGATTTGGGGGGATAGAATTAATACAAAACAAATAAAAAGTTGGAATGCTCTCCAATGAAACTAACTTAAAATGAAACTGGCCCAGCACTGTATACTGTATTCCCAAGCCAAGTTTCATCAACTTTGAAAGCTGTGTTTCTATAGCTGCTACTCAGACTAATAATTGTAGTTTCCTTCATTTTGTACTTGGATCAAAACAAGTCCTATAGCGCAAAAAGAAATCAGTGTTTATTTTTTTTTTGTATAGTTGTTCGATTCCTTTTTGTAACATGTCCAAAGTAACTATCTTGTATTTATAATCACAAAAATGACAGCTACAACAACGACAGTAAAAGTTATGATAACAACAACAACAACAACAACAGCAATAATAATAATAATAATAATAATAATAATAATAATGATGATGGCTGCTGAGCATGATGGCTGAGCTACTTCAGTGCTGTGGTTAACACAATGTTGCCACCTATTCAAAAACATTTCTGACAGTGTGTATTACCTCTGTTTCACACAGAGAAACAAGAGGGAAAGACTTGTTGTTGTTGTTGTTGTTGTTGTTGTTGTTGTTGTTGTTGTTGTTATAGCAGTTGGGCCAATGTCATAGATTTGCAGTGTTTGTGCTTGGCATTCTTTCACAACTTGAAGGCTCATAAAAATGTTTTTATTTGTTTTCCGAAGCTGTTTAGTTTCTTTAGTCAGTTGAATCACTGCCTGCTAACCAGATAAAATAAAATGTAAATGTAACCCATTGGCAGGCATTTTCATGATATTACTTACAATAATTATTGTGCAATATTTTATTTCTAAAAATGATTAGGATTAATCTGCAGCATAATTAATGAACTTGACAAAAATCCTAGATGTGTCTGCTGCTCTGGGACTTTGTTTCTGTAGAACATATTGCCAGAAAATATGCTTAGCTTGCTTACTAATGTTGTGTTTAGAATAACTTGTTCCTTAACAACAGCAAAAACAACAACAGCAATGATAATAATGCTTTAGCTTCAGAAATTTTTGTTGTACACACTTCACTTCATCTTGGAGGTGTGGTGGGAGAAGAGAGGGTGAGACACCATGGAAATAACTATAGCTATATAAGTTATAGCAATATGCCTAAATAACATAAACATGACAAAATGACCATGGTAGATATAGACACAGGTATGCACATGTCTTGTGGAAGAATTTTTTTGCTCATTTTTGAGGATTAAATAAATAAATAAGTAAACAAACAAACAAACATTTGTTTTAACAAATCAACAAACTTAGCCTTGGCTTTCTTACTTGTTTTTTGTGATCTTTCTCAAACTTGCATTAATTAAACTTGTAAGTAAAGCAATTTCTCCGTCTGCTATCAGATTCAGCTCTCACTGGAGGGCTGCATAAAATCTAATTCTGTTGCCTGCAAGTGTGGACTCTCCATGGTGAGTGAAAGTTGTATCCTGGATGCCAACAGCTATAACAAAAGCAGCAAAGTTTTGCTTTCTTCACTTCACAAACTCATTGCCTGAGGTATTACTGTAACATTACTTGTATTCTAGCACCCAAAAATAAAATGGCTATCATGTCAGAAGATTATTTGGGTCTTTTTAAAACCAGAGGAGTTCAAAGATTCAATTTCCTATATATAAAAGGTTCTTTCAGATAATTCCTTCATAAATAAAAATTACACTAAAATTCTGGATACTGACAATTAAAACTAAAACATATGTGAATACATGGATACTAATACACACTCCATCTGGTGCTATAGTTCAGAACATGAACTAAATATGAACAAAAAATGCTTTTTCAGTTATTGTACAAACAATTCTGAACTGTTTAATTTGGCTCTACAATTGTGACCTTATGGGTGCTGTAAAGTAGACTGCAAAGTAGAAAAACGGAGCACCAGGAAGGAACTCACACAGACACAGTGAGAACATGCAAAGTCTCACTGGATCTAAATTTACACTCAGACAGCCCTATGAGCCTGCAGCCTGTGGCTCAGCAAGTAGTGCTGTTGCATCACACCACCCAGGCTGGTTGGGCATGAGCTCATATCCAACTCAGATTGTCTGTGGAATTTGTATGTTCTCCCTTTGTCTACATTGGTTTCCTCCCACAGTCTAAAGACATGTGTTTTAGGTTCACTGGTCAATTGCTCATAGTGTGTGAATGTGTGTGCCCCCCTGTGATAGACTGATGTTCTGCAGACTGCTATATAACATTGTCCTCCAGTGGTCCATTGAGTTCTTGACGAACATTATTAGCATCTTATAACCTTGCACAACACTGGGCATTCTAGCATCCATTTGTGTCGCATTGCGTTGTATGCTTTCTTGTAAATCAATCCAGTTGGTCTACCTGCTTTTGGAATCTTGGTGGAAAGCTCTGTCTACCAGTAGCTGGTGTTTTCAGCCTCTTGTGTTGTATCTAATCCCTTTCTGGATAGGGCCCATGTACTTACTTTACATGTGCATTCAGCTTGCCGTCTTTGATGTCTGGCAGGAGCGTCCATGTTTTGGATAGACAGGTTATTGGGTGGTAACTGGATGATGCTTGTGCCTTTATGGGATCTTTCCTGACCAGTACTGTTCTTCCATGGGCCAGGCCAGTCAAGGTGGGAGCCTGTTGTTAGCAGCTGGCTCATTTGTGTAGCTAAGTGGGTATGTAGTGCTGTAAGATTAGCCAGATCATGTCAGGTTCTGGTGCTGCCCAGGTCTTCATATTTGTGATCTGTTGTTGGACATTTGTTACTGCAATTGTGGTTCCTGTCCTGGGCAATTGCGACACTGTTTTCAGGTCTCTTTTGTTCTTATATATTCCAAAAAAACAATTATTACTTTTGGAACTGCAAGATGGACAATAAATAAATGCTCATCTGCATACAAGACTTTCAGAGACTAAGCAACTGGGAATGTGTCCATTACCAACCCACCCTTCGTGTTTCAGCAGAGACCCTGATTCTGTAGACTGGGTGACATTTTCAGAATGCTAAGCTGCCATGACAGGTTTTTCTTGACCGTCATTTCACAGAAGCCCACACATGGCACCTTATTGCCTGCGCCTCTAGAAGAGCTGTGACAGGCCACTGGTCATGTGCAAAGTGCAGGGTACTTGTTACTTTGACTTCAAGGGGCAGAGCTGTCAAGATTTTTGTTTTTTTTTCTAATTTCTCCACCTCATCTTATTTGCTGCATTTCAGGCACTCTATTTTGATTTTGTATTTTGGTAAACCCTCGATCAAGAGCCATTCCAAGAAAAGGACATTTGGTCACCATTTGTCCGCATAGTTAAATTAAATTAAATCACTTGGATAATATGATCTGTGCAAAATGTTTATGATTCCAAAGAGCACTGCCAGTGCAGAAGGAGGCTGACAGTCTGCATAATGAAGGTTGGAAATCACTGTTGTGCAATTACTGTAATTAAGCATTTTTGAAGAGATTTGATTACCTTAATATAATAAGTGTGGAAGCAGCTTGAAGGAGGATGCTCTCCTTGATGATCCCTGTGCTAAATTATTTCTCTGGGGGGAAGCCGTGTGAAATAACAATTGTTGGTGGCTTCTCTATTACTAGCATGTATTATTTTGACAGTAAAGTAACTGGGCACATGGGGTGCATTTGACACTGTGGCAAATTGTCCTTAATGTGGTCAAAATCAAACTACTGAGCAGAATGAAAATCTGCCATTGTTTTTTTTTTTTTTAAATTCTGGTCCGTGCAGATAATCTCAAACTTGTAGTAAAGAACAAATAGCATTTTGAGATCTGATATGTGTGAAGTAACTTTGGAAAATACATTTATGTCTATATGATTAATTTTACTTCTAGTTTTCCTGTGTTCGTTGTGATTTCAAAAGTTAGCTGCTGCAGAATAAATTATTTCAAATTAAATGTTACACGTACCTGGACACACCATCGGTGATATAACCTGCAGTCTTATGGTGTGTCTTTCAACATCAGACACCTTTGCTCAGGTAACCCAGTCAAGGTTGATCTTACTTCTTCTTACTTCTCCTGATCCATCTAGGTGTCCCATTTGCAGTCTCAGTAACAGCTTAACCACGTTCCACCTCTGTTTGCCTGTTGTACCAACACACTGTAAGCTCTAAATAGTGGCCTTCCTGCAAACCCTCTGCAACCTCCTATCCAGCATTTTGACCAGCACTGGTCCAAAAGTTTCTTGTACTTTATATGTTTCTTCTTTGATAGAACTGTAAGCTCCAACAATGTGACCTGTCTTGAAATTTCAGACAACAGCACAATATCTGGTCACAGAGATGCCTCTATGATGGTTGCTGGAAGATTAAATTGCCTCCTAAATTGACCATTTACTGCCTATCTTTTGTCGGCACCAGAAGCCCAGACCTGTTTTTAGGTGGTGCTTCTACTCTTTCACCCTCCCAGACAAATGCTATAGCTAGCATGGTAAGCCCGCAGGACTTTTTTAAAAAAAAATAACAATACCAAAACAAATCAGCCAAAAATCAGTAATGTAATTAACGTTATATATAAGAATACCTCAAAATAATGCTTGCAAGCATCAGTCATTTATATGGTCCTGTGCTTACATCACATTGGGGGCTGAAGTTAGTTATCTCATACTCTTTTAGTAATGCAAAGGCGCAGTCCTCCTTCTAAATCTATGTCTGTGTCAATTCCAAGGAAAGAACAGAATAGTTTATAAAGCAGCTACGAACAGAGGAGCTCGGTCTTCAGAACACCCTCTTCAGTACCATTTGTGTACGCAGATAGTTTTCTGCATGTTCTATGTTGAGCATAATGGACATGAGGGAAGAACTGAGATTTTGTGACATAGTGATCATCTTACCTAAGAAATTAAGCAGAAAGATAATTCTGAACTGGTCAATCCTGTCAGAGTTTTCCCTTGGCATCCAGACCCTGCCAACGTATATCCACTGTTGTGCAACCAGACCTCATCTCCAGATTGCTTTTGGGCTCCTCCACAGCCTATGTCATAGCTTCAGACAATGCTAAACATCTTTTTTTTTAACATTCTAAGCACCTTGTATGGTACTTTTATTGGCTGGATTGTACCTGAACCAGCATTTTTATACTGCTGTGCTTCTGGATCGAGCATTTGTTACTGCCCTGGCCCCTCCTGGGCCTTACCTGTGTTCTGTGACACCTACATTTCATCTCGGTCTGGCGGATATTAAAACATGAAATCTTAACATCCGTGCATACACTACACACTTGTTGTCATTTGTGCAAATCAGGCTTCCGACCTCCTTTGCTCCCCTGAGGTTATATAATTTTATCCACATTGAATTTAAAAATATCTTATGGGGAAAAACTGATAAATTAGAGTTAATGCATGTGGACTTTCTTGTGCATCTCTTTAGGAGATAATACACAAAGCTGTGAGCTCATACACTGGCAAATTTCATAAAACACCTTGTTCTGGTTGTACCTGAGACAGAAAATTATCCTCTAATCCAATGCTATTACTTTGGCTCATCAATAAACAGTGCAACATAGTGTTATAAAAAAGAAAGAGAGAGATAGAAAGCAAGAGAGAGAAGCAGAAACTGCACAAGTTTCTAAAAGTAATTACTCTATAATTTATTTATTCTCACAGAATGCAATCTGAAGTTGAACTTCACCATGGTCCTGTTGGCTGAGGAGGAAACTGCTTGTGTTAAGTGTGTCACTTTATTCTCCTGATGAAAACTAGGTGCTGATTCTTGTTTTATTTCACATTACACAATATGCAACTACATGGAAGCCCGAGATATTAAACCCCTGTGACAAATGGGCCTTTTATAGGCAACTTTAACATGTCACTCCCAAAAGGATAAACCATTTGGGGTTTAGTACTCATATCCATATGCAGCAAGCTACAAAATAATCCTCGCCCTCTCACAGTCTTACCCCAAAAAATAAACAAGAAATATATTTGCAATGTTACATTGTACGCCGACAAATGGAATTTGAATGGGAATGTGTTTGCATATTTTGTACTATTTCACACTGAAGACTATCTACCAGGACATATTAAAACACTATGCTTCATGGCAGCGTTTGTCGGTCTAGTCCCTGCTAATGTTTACTGACCATGTGCTCCACTAGAATGATACTGGAGGTCCAACAGATTCTCCGCTGCATCTACAAATAATAAATAAATAAAAATATGCAAACAGATTAACAACAGGGCTAGGAGGCACACACTGAAACAGAGTTGAGTACATCATAAATGCATTGTTAATATTAAGACTAAAAGCAGCTATTGCATTATTGCCTAAATACTTGCAAATTTAAGGGCTCTGTGAATTTCAGAGGGGCTTTTTTCAGGTGCTGTTGTGTTGGTGAGATTATTTGCTATTAGGGTTTACCTTTTAGAAAGCAGTGAATAAATGTAATGCTTCAATAATAATTCAACAAAACTAAACCATCAAAAAAAAACATTTGGACATTGCATGTGTTTTATGGAATTTTTTTACTGTTGTTCTTCTCTATTAAAAGAATTTTAAGTGTAGTTAAGATTGGTAGATATTGATTCCTTGTCTGAAGAAAAAATGTCTCATCATTGGAATAAATTGGAGTCAGGAGACTCTACAGTGTTTCTTTAATCAATTATTTATCCAAATTTTTCAGCGATCAGAAAGTTTCAAATGATCAAAGCTCCAGCTTGTGGTTCACAGCTTCTGCTCACTGCTATATTATTGTGGTGGTTTGTGTACTGTTCACTTTATCAGCCGATATCTAATGCAGCCTTATTTGCTCCAGCTGTTGAGTCGTTCATCTATAGCAGTGCTGTATGTATTGGCAAAAAATGATCTTGATATGCCCATCATTCTCTACAAGACATTAATTTCCAAAAGGCCCTTACAACACTTCAGTTGCCCTTTTTCACATCAGTGGATTGCGGAAGTGAGCGACACAGTTCGGATGGCTTAAACATAGCTATGGTAATATAACTTTCCCTGCCTGTCACTGCAATAAAGTTCTCCTCAGGACATATTAATGAAATGCATTCATATGAGTGCTACCGCTGTGCAAAAATAAAGTTATACTGAGACCATCATCAGATGCATCCATCATACTGAAAATGGAAACCACGAGTGGGTGTGCTGTATAATTTAATTTCTAAGGAAATTGTAGCTAATTCTGGAAACTGTTCCCTATACTAATACTTTTTTTCCATTTATCTAACAAATACACACTATATTATCAAAATGTACTAGACGTTTTTAATTTATCACACATACTGTCTTTGTTGGCTTTCAGCCTTAGATTTTCCATTATAAGAATCTCCAAAACTCTCTTTTTGATGGTGGTGTTTCATTCATGCTTTTCGACACTAATGAACTAATTAATTTGTTGATTATTATTTCTTGTTCTTGGGTTTTTCTCGGCATGCTTGACCTTCAGTGATTGCCCTTGGCACATAGGCAAAGGTATTTGTACCACGGTGCTCTCTGATTAAGAAAAGGAAGGTAGTGTGATTTTTCCTGTCTTGTTTGAATTAATTAGTGGTTCAGCATGAGTGCAAAAGTACAATTTATTCAAATATCGTTATCAATTTTTCTTCATATTCGAATGCCATGGAGTACCCACCGGTGAGCACTGCAACCCTTCGAGTCATTCTATAAAGTTATTAACTCAATGTTGCTGGCTATCACTTGTAAATGTGCAAATACAGAGACTTACCCAGTTGGATACTATCTAACAATAGCATCATGCATGACAATTTGAATGTGTAAACAGAAACTAATTATACTGAAAATGACAGTAAATAATAAATATTTGTGTATGGCCAAATTCAGTTTGGCCATGATTCTATCCCAAATAAATAAATAATTAGCTCAACTGAAAATAACAGGCACAGACTGACTTGTATATATTTTTGCAAAAAAGTGACAAAAATGTGAAAAAAGTGATAGATAGATAGATAGATAGATAGATAGATAGATAGATAGATAGATAGATAGATAGATAGATAGATCTGCAGAACATATGCACACATCCTCAAGTCTGACTTGCACACCTCACAAAACAGTTACAGTGTTATATGATGTATCAAATTGAACACTGAACTGACTTGTCTACATCACAGACAGTTCCAGAATGATGACAGCTTCTTTACCAAAATGTGTTTTCACACATCTCTGTTTCTGTTTCTCTGGCATAGTGCCAGCATATGTTCTTGTCCTGTTTAATAATGCATAAGCCTACCGCCCACTCTGAAGAACAACACAAGACACTCTGAGGAACACTAAACTTGTAACAAAAGACATTTATTAAATAATAAAGAAAGAGAAAGCCAATCTGCAGAAACACTGGACAGGATAGATTGACTAAGGGTTTCCATCTATTATGCATCGGTAAAGGGGGACTAAATGGGTGGAATATGCTTCTCCATTCTCTACGGCCAAATAAAAAGACCATAATGATGTGTTTAGTGGGACAGAGAGTGCAGAAACAAATAATTACCATAATTAACTTTATGGATACCTACTTTTTAACGCCTACTAACAGTTTTTAATGGAGTTATGCTTGAACTCACCGCAAGGTTCTTCCCAAAAGGTGTGCACTAGTTAGCATGAGGCAGCATAGTCCAAAAGAATATCAACAGATCTGCATTGTTCTCTTAAATGGCTTTGGAATGGTCTGTTGATCCATTGAAGTGAAGACATGCATCCTACTCCTTTGTAGTTCAAAACAACATGGCCATCATTGTCCTTCTCCCACACCTTTGCTTCCCTCTCTTCTCATTTGCTTTTTTTATCAGATTTCTCCTTTCTTCTACAAATCATTATGCAGCTGCATTATAATACTGAGCAGAAAGACAACTAAATCAGTGATTAAAAATTAAATACTGTTATTTCTGTTGGAGCTATTATCTAGTCCCCTGGGAAAGGATGCTATTTTGCTGCCTTGTGGGTGTCTTTTGTTCCCAATTTGGAGGCTTGTCAGTGTTTATTGTGCTTTTCTCCAGTTCCTGTTGCTGCGTTTGATATTCTGTACTCTTCTGTGACATGAAGATCTTCATCACTTTAACTCTTTCCAGACTTTTCACATTTAAACTAGGAAATAAATTGGAAATTAAAAAAGTTCTCAGCCTCTTATACATCTGGTATTTTGGGTTGTGACTATTTATACATAAATAAAAAAATAAATAAATAAATAAATAAATAAATAAATAAATATTCATCCAATCATCAGTGCTTCTGTTATCATTAACTGCTTACTCAGAGTCACAGAGGTCCAGAGCCTGAGCTGTGAAAGAACACATTGAATGGGATACCTGTCCACAAACAAACAAACAAACAAACAAACAAACAGTGTACAGTTTATTGTTATTATTATTATTATTATTATTATTATTATTATTATTATTATTATTATTATTATTATTAACAACAACAACAACAACAATAATAATAATAATAATAATAATAACAATAATCCCCATCTAAAACCAGCCTTGGACATTTCACAAGCCATTTTTGTGAGTGAGCTGGCATCAGAAGTCCTTTATTTTTAGTACATGTCATGAGGAAATTTATTGTGACTCATTGTACTTCAGTGGCTCTGGTGGCTCTGGTGGCCTGGAGGAGGTCTCTGCATTCCTGGTTTTGCATGGATGCTCCTTTTATCTGCATACAGACAGATGATTCTTTGTTTTTGCTCCACTGCATGAAGTGGAAATATATGCAGTCAATTACCACAGACACCTGACTACCAGAACATTGACATATTTTTCCACAATAATCTGTCCTTCTTTATATATCTTCTGTATGTAACATTAACTTTTCAATCATGCAACACTTCATTTTTTGTCTGAAATTTTTGTGACTAAAGGGATCTGTACATCTACCATAAGGAGGGGTATGTCATTTATCTTAAAACAATTAGAATATCATTTTTTTAACAATGGGTATGTGGTGCTTTTAATTTTCATTATCTACAACCACTTACCCATTGCTGAGTTGTGAGAGTTCCAGAGTCACTGGGCTCTAAGCAAGGTAAACCCTGCACAGAACCCCTATCCTTTACAGGGTAATCACACAGATTTGTTGATATGACTCTTACTTTACCATGAAAAACTTGTTTAATGGTTTTGTTGTACAGTTATCAATAGATAGATAGATAGATAGATAGATAGATAGATAGATAGATGTTGACATCTGGCATTCAGCCCTTTTATTGTCACAGCTTATTGCACCATGCTTTAAATGGTTTATTCATTCTATAGAATTTCAACCTTTTGCAATACATTCACTTTTTTTAAACTTTCATTTTTCCTTTTGTGGATAAATTCCCCTAATTTATACACACAAAATACAAATATACAGCATGTAAACATGTGCATTTTGCAGTGCATTCTCAGAAAATGCAGACAGCATGTTACACACATAAATGGCTGATAGTGGAGTAACTGTTAACTGCGAAATCACTTGAATCTGTTTACTCTTTAAATAGCAGTCAGGAATATACAACTGCAATTGCTCAGTGGTGTACTGTAAAAAACAAAAGGAAAAAAAGTTTTTTTACAGCCACAAAGTCACCTTGTGTGTGTGTGTGTGTGTGTGTGTGTGTGTGTGTGTGTGTGTGTGCATTTCCATTTTGATGTTTATGGTCTGTGTCACACCAATGTCTGGTATAAAAACATTTTGTTCTAAGAATTACTGTGATAGGCAACATTTGAGGCAAAAATAAATGTGTGTATGTCAATGTGACAAAAGAAGGAGAATTTATCAGCAATTATTCATTGCGATTTAAGATATTATTTCATGACTTTATCTTAACAATTTTTGTTTTTTACTTCAGTAGGAACATCCCTCATTTAAAGTGCTACCTGACATAAGTTTTTTTTTTGTATGTGTGGTTTTTTTTAAGCCAACTGCACTTCAGAGTAGATTCTGATAATACATGAACACACTCAAAAGGCATTGATGATAACTTTCCTCTGACCTATGTCCCTACCGGATGCTTGGGAGTTTTAGAGTACAGCACAGTATTTTAGCTGTTCCTAGTATTGTGCTCTTCTGGACTGAGACCTACATTGTCATATCTGGGATCTGATTTTCCAGTTTAGGGGTCACAGCCCCAAGTGCTTCTATCATCAATGGGACTACCTTGGTTTTCACCTTCCACTTTCTCTCCAGTTCTTCTTTCAGTCCCTTGTACTTCTCCAGCCTCTCATCTTCCTACTTCCAGCTGTTTCTATCACTCAGAATCACATCTGTCCCCACTGCTTTTTTTTCCTCCTTGTCTATTACCACTACATCTGGTTGGTTGGCCAGTACCTGTTTATCTGTCTGAATGTAGAAGTCCCACGAGATCTTAGGTCTATTGTTCTTCACCACTCTCTGTGTTGCCTCCCATTTGGACTTGGGAGTGTCTAAACCATTTTCCTTATAAACATTTCTGTATATGATCCCTGCCACTTGGTTGTGCTTCTCAGTATACACTGTCCCTGCCTGCATCTTGCAGCCACTACTACAGGCTGGATTTTTTCTGGGGCTTCTTTACACAGTCGGTACCTGGGGTCTTGATATGGCACCTCTGTTTCGACTGACTTGGTGCAGAGGGCTTGTTCTTATTCTTGCTCTCATGATTAGTGCTTTTGTGCTGACCTTCAGTCCTGCCTTTTCCAGCAACTGATAGGATCTCCTCATGTCAACCACCTCTACTAGATGTTGGTGGTACATTCTGTGCAGAGGTTTATCTTGCCATGGACCTCCTTTACACCCTACTATCTACATCCCCTACCTCCTTCAGAAATTCCCTTGGTAGCTCATCTTTAGGAGACATTGCTTGGATGTACTCATGGATGTTCTGTATTTTATTCAGGACAGTAGTCGTCACACTTTCCAGGCCCCTTTCTCTTCTGTCTGGCAGGTGTACAGATGTTGACTTTTGGATAGAAGACTCTGTGCATTTTATTCTTCTCTCAGTGTCTGCAGCTTCCATTTCCTTTTTTGGCCAACTTACTATGGCAGCTGGATGTCTGATGACTGGCAGGGCATATGTGTTGATAGCTCTGATCTTGTTCTTTCCATTCAGCTGGTTCTTTACAACCTGTCTTACTCTGTGTAAGTATTTGAATGTTGCTGTCTTCCTAGTTTCTGGCAATTTTGTTTTGTGAGTAGCAAACCTGATGCATGGCAATATTTATTATTTAAGTTCAAACAATTTTTTAGTATGTTCTCCTTACACTATCCTCTGTTATACTCCAGCTTACTTTTTACTTTTCTGTTCCACTGATTCATGTTGCTTTACAAAATATAATAAAATAGCAGTGTGATCAAATTGATGGATTAAACTTGTATCAATGATCATTAACTTTTAAGGTTCTTTTGATTGTGACACAGTGGTTGGAAAGATTAATTGTTGAAGGTTAATAACAATTTGACTTATGAGAAAACTTCTGGTTCAACTTATGTTAGCAAGGTCAGTTATAGAAAGTATATAGTACACTGTCTAATTTTAAATTAAAAAAACATATAAATAAATATTCTTACTTTGAAATTCAAAACCTGTGCTTTTTGCAGAACACTAGTTTAACAAAAAAGGCTCCCGATTTCCTGTTTGTAAGATGTAAGAGAGGCTTTTTCTTTTTTTCTGACTCAACAGCTGCTGATACATTGACTTGCAAATAACACTGAGTGATTAGAGAACCTCTAAAAGCTCCTCAAGAAGCCTGCACCCACAGGCCTCCAACTAACTGACCCACCTGCTGATGATGAGATCTGTGCTCTTTTGTGATGAAAATCAATTACGGCATCTACATTAATGTCCAAATGCAAAAGGTGTCAGAAAAGAAGCTTTATTATAATAATACTTAGAATGTAATAAACAGTACTTAACGCTTGAAAAGGATACATTGCTTGTATAGCACCTGTGACTTACTTCCTGCAACCATCTTAGATTTGCTAAAAATATCAATAAATAGAAGAGCAAAATGTAAGCTGACTGTACTTTAAAGTACATTCAGATAATACCTGAACATACTCAATTAGTCTTTCATTGACTTTCCAGTAATATCTTCCTCTCTATAAAGAAAACAAAACAATACAATAGTTTTTCCTAAGGGCCTTGTCCTGAATACCCCATATCGATTCTGATATTGATTTAATGAATTAAAAGCAGCTTCGCAGATCTACAGACATTCAGTTGTTTACCCTTCCTTAAACTATAAAAGGAAATTATCCATGACAAGCCCCCCGCCCCACCTTTTCCTCAGGAGTTCTACAGAGATGTAAGGCTTAACAGGCTACTCGTGCTGATTTTGCTTGGTCTCCAGTCATTGTTTTCACTTAACCAGATCTGTGAAGGTCCACATGGGCCTCCATCTACCCTGGCATTAGGAGTGTTCTGTGGTTTATGGCAGGAGCGAGACATTTCTATTTACCTTGCACTGACTTTCTTGCCTATTCCATTGTCTTTCTCAATAATTGGTGAAGTATATATTAAGACAGAAGGGAAGAATAGGAGCTTTTGGACAGGGATGGTGTTTCAGACAACTGTGCCTATTTTTACACTGTATCACTGCGCACACACTTTTGACGGTAGTTTTATCTGGTAGGACAGCCTTTGTTTGGTCTCAATATCTCATACCCCAGGCTCTGTGTGCCTTTCGGATTATCAGCCATAGTTTTCAGACAAGCAGTAATGCTTCACAATTCACCTTCGTTTTAACGTGTCAGAGACCATTCACTGTAGTTTAATTTTTGTGTTTTATAATTTTATCAAATTTATCACAGTGGTAGTAATAGGTATCAGTAGTAAACATGCAGAAATAGCACATTGACTGTGCACACTGTAAAGGATTATGAGAATTCATTCAAATTTATTGTACTTTACCAACTAGAATAATGCACCATACATGAAAAAAAATTATTGTAGATGTCATATATTTTTAACTGACTTATTTGAAGAGTTGTGTTTCTTCTTTTTTTGATGCTACTTTAAATTTACAGTATTTTAAAGAAACATATTTCTACTAAAAAGAAAACTTCATATTCAACCTCTGATCTGAACAAATTGTCAAATATTTGTCTGTTTCTCTTTAGAATGCACTGTCCAGTCTGATCCAGGTTTATTAAATGGCTCCATGTAAATTTCAGTCCACCAACTTGCTTGATTTTCTGGACACCTGATATGTCTAGGACAGGAGGGTCTAAAAAAATTTTCACAACATTGTGAGGGATGCAGCAATCTTTGTGAGAGGTGAACTTTGTTCCACTGCGCTTTTGATAACTCACTGGTTGCTTTTTCAGACTTCTGAACAGGAGACTTTACTGAACTCACCCCTGAATAATAAACTTAACTCATGAGTAAAAGTCTGATGAGCATTAGGTAAAGTCCCTAACTAACAAACTAACTATCCATGACTATTTGTCTAACTGAATCTAACTGGGTGCCAGACTAGTTACACCTTGGAAGGGACACCAGTTGGAAATAACTCTGCAAATAATTATGTCGGGGAACTTGCCAAAGAAATTCTCCAGGTTGTTTATCTGGCCATCATGATTTATTACATAGGTCTGCACTTTTTCATAGCGTCTTCATTATGTGTTTATGCCCTTTTGTAAGTCAATTCAAGATGACCATCAAAATTAATCTTGCATTACATCTCATTCAGTAAGTAAACATATATCCCACCTAATAACATGTTATTAGTGCTAACCGTGGTCAAGACAAAGTACACCCATTTTTTCCTGCATGTGTTTTTCCATGCAAAGGTCAATTACTTGTTATATCCACTTGAGATATTAACATTACCTGTGAAGTAATGCTGAAAATGAAGCGCAATGTTTCAGGTAGTAATTGTGGATGATTTAGTTCATCCCAGCCATAGATATTTATTTACTAAACCGGTGAGCTGTAGAAGATCTGTGGTTTTTATGCTGGCAGTATTTTGCTTTTGTTTGTGCCAAGATTTTTTTTTTTTCCTCAACCTTCCTTTCCTCTGTCTTATCGGTAAACCTCAGCAGCACAAAGGAAGTGTTCTTACAAAGCTACTCCAATCCCTTTGAGCTTTTCAAAAGAACATGTGTTAATGGTGTACTTTTTTATTCTGCATTTGCATACAGCGTTGTTAAAGAAACCGAAGAAACGCTCTGTCCTCTTCATTATTCCTCAAGGCAAATATGCAGTTGTTCCCCCACTTCTTTTAAAGCACCTCTAGTTAAATGCAAGGCACTAATTTTACATAATTTTGACAGGCATGTACCACAAAGGAACAGACAATCAGTGAGACTGAAATGTCACCTTATTGTAATTTTTGGTGATACACTAACATATTTTCAAGTTCAATTTGGGTACAATTCTGTGCCAAGTATTAGATTAAATGAAAACCTAAAACATTTGTTCATGTCCTACTAAATAAATAAATAAATAAATAAATAAATAAATAAATAAATAAAATCTGACAGGTAGATAAATACAGACAGACAGCAGACAGATAAGCAAAGCAATGTAGATTCACATACATGACTGCAATTTGATGATTTTATCTTCAGTTTACTTAAAACGTACTGTTAGATAATTAGGATTGTTTATTTGTTTGATTTGTTTATTTATTTGTTTGTTTTTGTATGTTTCAGACGCAGCGACGTGTGACCTTTCATCTCCCAGATGGTTCCCAGGAGAGCTGCAGTGACAGCGGTCTGGGTGACCAAGAGCCCACCAGCAGCACTAGCACCACACAACCCCTGCCACTTGGCTTCCCCCAAGAGGAGTTCTATGAGCAGACGTCCCCCAACAGCCGCACAGAGGGAGACGGCAACTCCGACCCAGAGTCCAGTAAGTCCTGCTTGAGGCCGTATGGAAATATGCTTCAGGCCAGAGGGTCAGGAGATGCAAGCTGTCCGCACTGATAGCATACAAACAGCCTAGACTATTGATTGCGGTGATTCAGCGGCTGGTCATTGTAATCCTTGTGATACTTCAGGCATAGTTTAAGGCTGCTAATGTTGAGAGCTGATATGATCACGTTACCAAAGGGAATATTTGTATATAAATGGAGAAAACCACTTTGACTTTTGTTTTTTCCTTTCTTTCTTTTTTCATTTTTTTAATTAACTTTGCAAATTACGTAAGAAAATACCATAGAGCAGGTAACCAAGATTTTCTAAGGGAACGCTTTTTAAAAATAATAAATGGGCAGTGCAGCATAACATTCATTTATTAAACCGTTTTATTAGGCCAGTTTTCCGGAAATGATTTGGCTGAGTTTTCATTTGGATATAGTGGCATTTGCTTGTAATAATTTCTATCTTTTAATGAATAAGAGAAAAACATCACTAGATGAAATCCCTCATCTGTTATTTTCGTCCTATACTCCCACCCCATTTTGATGGTGCTCTACCTAGAAAATGTATAACTGTATAGTTTATTGCCCAAAAGTCCAAAACTGAGGTTATTTGATCTACTTTCCCATCTCAGCAAGAACAAGGAGATATCAGTTTTTTTGGCAGCTACAGGTAACTTAATGATCACAAGGCCTGTTGTCGCCACTTAATCGCTTGATGGTGATGGAGAGACTAAAATCATTTCACCTTCGTGTTCTAATAATCAGTGTTACCGCACATGCTTTTGAATTTGGAGATATAGTGGTTTTCATGACTTTGACTGCATACGGCAATATTTGAAATCTACTACAAAACACTGGCCAAGTATCACTGGCGAAGCTTAGCAGGCTTCAGAGATTTGCATATGATCACAAAAAGTTGTATAGGTTTCATGTGTTTTTATTAGGGATGGTACTGTAAAAATAACTAGCCATCAGTATTTTTTTTTCCGAATATCTTACTTTGATTCAACACACAGTGTTATGTCAAACTTATTTGAAAAGCAAAAGCAAACTAATATATAGATACAAAGACACAGTTAAAAATCTTTCTGTGAACTGCACAACATCTTTTTCTGCTTCATTAGTTATGAGATTAGTTGTGATTTTAAAAGTAAAGAGGATGCTTGTCTATTTTAGAAATGTGGATTTTTGCAAAACAAAGGAAAAACACATTAATGTACATGACTTTGTGGGCACACACGTGTGTGTGTTGTTAGAACGTTTTGAAGCTTGGAAGCTGTGGTACTCCTACTGTGCAGAATATGTTCGTTTTGTTGGCTAGATTTTCATCTCAGGCCCAGTAAATGTTGAAACTAACCTTTGGAAGTAGTTGTCTCTATTTTGTATGCACAAAATAGGTTGATCTTAAATTATTTCTGCAAAATATAACAACAAAGTATAAAGTGTGACTGATATGTAAAGAAGCAAATATGGTTGCTGCAACTTCAGTGGTCTCTCACTAAGTGCACAAAGATCAAATATGTATTCTTGGCTCTTTCTTTGTGTTCAGCCCACTAGCTGTTGATTCAGAGAAAGATTAGAAGCAATATTTTGTCACATCTGATCGAGATACTATCTCACAAAGCTGGAGAGCTTAAATCTATGTAGTTTCAAAATGATGAAAAGACACATATGAAAGTAAATCAGCAAATTGTTCCAGTAGTATAATCACTGCTTACCCTGAAATGTATGTATTACCCTTGAAAGTATAATGATCTATGTCTTTTTTACTTTGCTTTTATTTCACAAGTAATATATGCAATTTCCCCAGTTAATGTTACAGTTGCTGCTCAAAGAAAGAGATTCAGTTATTTATCATACAACAGCAAAGGCTAATTCTGTGCAATCTATGGAAATAATGTTTGATTTGTGTAGCTTAAATATAGAAGACAATAAGATTGTTCCAACATAAAAGACTGTACAAATGGCAAACAAAAGGACTGATATGTAAAAAGTCACATTAGGAACTTTAAGCAACTATTACTGGTGTCATGCTTGTATTTATGTGTGATAAACAGGGCTACTAGAGACAGGATCCAGAGCCTGAAGGGGATCCAGACATGATGTGCACTGCTATGGTGGTGGTTAAATGGACTCATTCAGCTTCACTCCCTTCCCCAAAAGTTCATCTGATAAAACCTAACACTGTAGTGTGGAGTTGAACCGGAGAGATAGAGTCCCTCTCCGTTGACAGTCTGAGAGGAGTGCATCTGAACCATTGGGAGTCCAAGACGGATTAGATATGGTTTTATCAATGAGCGGCAGGCAGCTGTGGCTTTGGCAATCGCTTATCTTGTCGTCTCAATTTGAAAAGAGCTAGGGCGGGAGACAGAGGCAGAGGGAAGGAGCGAGGGAGGGAGGGTGGGTGTGTCAGTGGAGGAAGGTGCTGAGGCTGTCTCAGATGTGCTGATGGTTGAAATATGGTGAGGAAAGGTTTGCAAAGTGGATCGGCACTGAGTAACTGCTGAGGGAAAGGCACAGGATATGTGGCCTTCTCTGGACAATGAATTTCTCCATCCGTCTTAAAAAAGAGCATCTTTATTAGACCACCCGCTCTTGAAATAAAGTTCATATGACATTTATGTTTCTATTATTTATGGGATGGGAGGTGATTCGTTTTAAAGCCTTTTTACTTTCCCTCCTCCAGCTTACTTTATTGTACTGCCAAGGCGCTAATTTGCTGGTCTTCGCCAGGAAAAAAAAACAGAGGAAAAAAAAAAAAGTAGAACGCTCAGCAATATTCATGGGTTTATAACCACTTCTTCAAAGTATGAAGCAGTAATTGTGGGAAATTAACACAATTAGCACACTCACAACTGGCTCCTCCCTCTGATTCCAACATCAGGCCCTAGCATAGATACTGGAGGGGGAACCGAGGGTGGTAACAACCACAGAGCAGTTGACTGAAATTAATCCCACTTGCACTTGTTTTTGCATTAATGCCATGTCGTGTTGTGTTCCATGAGCCTCTGGGAATAGCACAAAGCTTTTGGATCCAGCTTCAAAGCCAGGTGCACACAATATACATATTCTAACAATTGCCATAAAAATCGGTAGGGAAGACATGCTTTTTGTTGCCGTGTCCCCGTGGGCTTTCACCAGGAACTCACTTGCTACATGATTTACAAGACGCAGCACGTGACAAAACAGGGTGGAACTGAGAGATCGTCACTTGAGCACTAGGAATTCTTGTCAGAAAGTCCAGCTGAATCCCGAAAGCAAAGCAGTTTTCAGTCCACTATTCACAAAGTAGCAGGGACAAAACACATTATTATTTTCTTATTATTTATTGTTATTTATTTCTTTTCTTTCTTCAGTTCAAAGCAGCTTGCAAAGTCATGTTTACACTAATTTGTTCAGCAAATACTTTTGTCTGAAACAACATACAATGACTACTGAAAAGTATTTTGCTGACACTTTATCCCAGGAGCTTCACAATGCAAGAAACAGTTCAATAAAGAAGCTCTCTACAGTCGTTCACTCATCTGTACACTAGAACGATGTACGAAACACATACATTCATGCATTAATACATAATACGTTCAATTTAGAGTCACCAGTTCATGTGAAAACTGAAAAAAATGGAGGAAACTGATATGAACACAAGGAGAACATGGCGACTCCACCCAGACTGAGTGGGGCTTAATATCCACTATTAGACACCAGCACCACCAACTGTGCCACCACGCTAGTCAAATTTCTGTACTGTGGTGCTTACAAATATTTACTTGTTTATACAGGTGGGGCACACTGGACCAATTCAGTGCCAGAACCTTGATCAAGGGTATTAGGGCTGGAGGTGGGATTCGTACCTGGGTCTCAAAAGGCATCACCTTTTGCTATTACAGTACCCGCTGCTCCATGTTACGTACATTGCACTGACTGTGTGCTTTTGTTCTGTAGGGCAGGACAGGGACTTTGATCATCAGCTTGCAATCACTCTTCTGAAAAACAGCTTTTGCTACCATTCATTTCTGCTTTTTGAGAGTTGCATGGAAAGTTACCTTGTATATTTTTAAAATCTGATCTCTTATAAAGTGGCCCAGAGACCTGCAGTTTTCTCTGGGTATTCCACAGGCTGGCCTCCTTCTTATTTCCCTTTATATTGTCATGATTTACTCAACCCATCACAGTGGACTTTGTTGTCCAAAAACAACAAGAATCTTAGAGCTAATTTGATTTATCTGTGCTTCACATAATTGCATGAGTAAGTCTGCTTCAGTTCTCTTGCCAAATGGATAAAAAAAATTGATTCAATAATGGATAGTTATAGACAATTTGCCCTAACAAGAAACTGGCAATTTGTTGATTTACATCTTCATTGAACTTTTCAGTTACCCTGCAGACAATAGGATTGGAGTTATTGATATCCCTGTGCTGAGTCAAACATTCATTGTTACGATCAATACAGCTTGCAGAAAAAAAAAGGGTGAAGTATGTCCAGTCTCTTTAGCCTCTGCATATATAACTTTATTTGTCACCGATCACAGCACCTCTAAACTCTGAATTCAAATTCTTTGCAATGAATTTTAAAGTGCTGGGAAGGTTTAAAACTACAGTTGTCTGATGCAGTAAGACCTTGATATAAACAGCCCACACAAAAGTATTTTAAAAATCCATGTAAGAGCTTTGTACAACGCAAGTATTACTGTGAGACTTTCTCCTGACTATAATGTATTTGTAAAGAGATTTGCGATTTGTAAGAATCTTGCCATGTGCAGACTGAAAGCCTGTGGGTAAATGCTGCTGTACTAGTGCATTTTTCATTAGGAGACCTAGAAAGATACCCTAATCTATAGCATATGGCCTTCAATAACCAGCTTATGCCAACCGTTTTCTACATCTAAATCTGCTATAAAAATCGTTTTAATGAACTGTGAGCTTAATAAGATTAATGCATGAAATGGACATGCAGATATTTAGGATAAGAGCTTTATTGCACTCTTCTTGAGTGCTTTCTTAACTAATTGTTGTTATTATTATCCCTCAAAAATGCAAAGCCGAAATATTTACTGAAATTCTACTACTTGACCTAGACCTGCTGCAGTCACTGCAAACTCACAGGAAACATTCCTGTACTGCAGTTCTGATCCTGTCTCACAGCCTTTCAATTGTTAAAGCAGTCAAGTATTATTTTGAATAATAAACAGAGAGTATGCACTCTTTGATATCAGAATTGTTTGATTTGAGACTTGTTTTCAAAACATTTGTTAAGTGAGTTCAAAGCTGAACAAATTATCAGGAGTAATTAATATGTGTATGCATTTATTTGCTGCTTTTGCCAGTTTGCTATATTTGACCATCTGTTAGTGGTGTGAAATGATTTCCAATAAATATTATATTTAGATCTAATTCACTGACAGTATTTATACATGATGCATTTCATCATTGTGGTTTTCAATTAAACATAATGATCAGGCAGCATAATTGCAGTGATTTTTGTAATTCTTTAACTGCCACTAAGTCCCTCACACTGACTCATCAGTAAAAATGAGTGACGAGTCTTTTATTCAGGTCTATTTTGCATAGTGTTAAAAAAGTTACAAAAGTTGGGAAATAATAGTAAAAAACATTTAAAGAACGCTTAAACACTTAAATAAATCTTAATAATTCTTTTGAGTACCCTATACAGTGTAGTAGTCAGAGTCACACCCTTATAATTTGTACATATCTGACTTTAATCCTTGCTGGTCCCGTTTTACCCTTGTAGTATCAAAATGTGTATTGGTAGAAATATATAATATAACCTTATATAATTTTTTTTATAGTATATAGTGCAATATATTATATTATATAATTACCAAGTTGTATCAGCCTTAAAGTGGTTGCATTTAGTATTGTTGGTGTTGTCAAACAAGTGGATGTTGCAGAAAATGCCATGTGTATTAGTCCTATTTAAGTGGAAAGAAAAAAAAACACTTTTAAAACACACAATTACTGATACATCACACTTGTTCAGCCCCGTGTGTGTGACGTATAATTTTTACATTTTCATTTGCTTACATATACTACTATTGGCTTCTATAACCGAATATGTGGATGGCGCTGTCAGCCATAGTGACATGCAGAAAGTAATAAGTTATATGTCACCAAACATTATTTCCTTTCAACTTGTTGAATTTAGTGCATTTGTTTGTGTGTGTGTGTGTGTGTGTGTGTGTGTGTGTGTGTGAGAGACTGCCTTTTTTTGTTTCTTCTTCAGAATATAACCCACCAATACATAAAAAAGGTGACTCTGAAACTATAAAAAAGTTACAGACATGTAGCAACCGGTTTGAAGTGTGGTTGTAAGCTGAATAGTTCTTGTAAGTCAACCACTGACCCCTAGTATATCAACAGATGGAAGAGGTTTGTGCTTACCACTGTCAATATAAATAAGAATAGGAGTTAACTTTCATATTTCATAGACATATATCTTTCCTATGCTGTTACTGATCATTTAGCATAATAAATACATGAGGAAAATAAAAGAACTACTTGCATTCTTTGTGAGTATCCCTGACCTTTCTCTCATTTCAGAAGTAAATGGCTTGATCAAAGGGGCCATGAATACTACAGGCCACCTTCTGGGTTCAATTCTTTACACCAGCTTGCAGAAAACTCAGCAGAAAATAATGATAAAATGTCTCATTTAAAAGTGTACATGGATTCAAAAGCACATTTTCCACACTTAATGAAATGTGTTCTTAGAGTTGATGAAATAAGTGACTTATTTGAACTTAGAATAATACTAGTGTGAAAAGCTTTGGTAGAATAATGAACACTGATAAGACATGTGAAAATGACTCAAACCCTGCACTGGAGGTGGGGTTGAAAGGAACGTTTTACAAATCTAACTTTTTCTTACTGGTGTCTCATGAAAATAAGGATCAAAAGGTCACCTCTGATAAACACAGGCTGTATATTTTAGTTTTTAATTTGAAGACCTCCTGTAAAATATTGTCATGCTACTTAAACTTCTTTTAAAGAGTCAGTTTTTGTTTTACACTGCAGTGTCCTGCAATTTCATACAGTTCCTGTCATATTTTCATAGACCTTTTATTCCTTAGCAGCCAGTGTTTGGCAAAATCAGGTGAAACAAGCAAGTTGTTTGAGACTACGAATCTCTTTTCTTTTGTACACAGTAGGAGTTCTTAATGCATTCACAAAAAGCCATTTTTTCACAAATTCAGCAATACAGGTAAATGGATTCTGCAAAGAACAGGCAGTGTATCTTTGTTTTTCATCTGATTTAGAGGTTTTACACCATGGAATGGGATGGGGTTTATTTATTTATTTATTTATTTATTTTTTCTCTTTCTGTTCTTGAGTCATTTTATCGTCAGAACCTGGAAAATGTTGAATTTGTGTTATGTCCCCTTAGTTTTTTGACACCTTAGCCTCACTCCATATCGTATCATTTCATATGAATAATGCAATATATTTTGTATTTCAAACAAAAGCAAAGGAATAAATAAATGATGTGCGTAACTTTTTTTGCCAGTTAGTGACAACTTAGTGATTATCCAACATTTCCATCTGTCTTTGGATCTTCTGTGTCACCGTGTTTTAAATTTTGCTGTGTACAAGAATGTCAAAGTCAGAACTGGTTCAAGGATGGTATGGCTTGTAATAAACAAGCAAACAAACAAATAAATAAGGGATTGCACACGTATAACCCAACAAGAAAAATAATAACTTGTACAATTATGGTTGTGGCTGTAGGTGTTTAGCTATTAGCTGCAGGCTCCAAGGGAGGAGTTATTTCGGTAAATGTCATTAATTTTGTTTTTTTAAATGCATCATGTAAATTTTTTGCCACTTATATGATGTTCAGAGGGGAAAAAGCTTAAAAAAACCCTTTAGCTGGTGCATGTTAAGTCAAAGTAGTATTTTCAATATTCATATGATTTTTATGGACTAACTGAGCCTGAGTCCCAAAGCTATATTTGTATAGATATCCACTGAGGTGAGTGGTCTTGTGCCATGGAAATTTACAAGATGTTAGTGGAATGTATAGAGTACATGTATGTTCTTAACATGAATATTACATCAATGACAGCTATTTTTATGACAGTGAATGTAAAAAGGACAGCACTGTGGCACAGTGGCTGGTTGACATTTATTCTCTACGTATTTCCAATGACGAGGTAGTGTGTGCACACATTGTTTAGCACCTTTCTGAAAACGGACAATCAGTTGCAGGCCTACAAGTTGTAATACTTCTCAGTGCCTGGAATACGTTTACAAATGATCCCCACTACATCAGCATTGCAGAGACATAGATTAATATGCTGGCCAATCTTCAGTAATATGTTAAAGTTAAATTACAGACAGGTCTACATGATTAATTGCACCATCATGTTCCCAAGCCTAATAGGTGACACCCCCTTTGAAGTTAAACATGTGTATATGATTTTGCTCTTAATGGAAGCAACAGTTACTGTCCAGAGAAATGGGAAAACAGGGTTCATTTAATTCACATTTATTTATTTTGTTTTTTTTTATGACAAGGTTGTTGGGCTGCACTCAGTCTCCATTAGGACAAATTGGTGCTTTTTTCAGAGCTGCAGAACACCTTGAGCCTCATCGGCGTGTGCTCCCTTATAAACACTGAGTGCTGCTGTCAACAAGAATTTGATGTGATCTACGCATTCAGGCAGCCTGCTCCAGACTTCATTTGCATCATCTGAAACTGCAAAATAAGTAAATAATTTACCTGCCCCCCTAGTGTCTCAGAATCTATCTGGCTTGCTGCATGAAGCTACGCAGCGGAGCACAGTGAGCCAGCACTGAGAATTAACCCGCAAGGTCTGTGGTCGTCCTTTTTAGCTGATTTCAGATGGCTTTTTCTTCTTTCTTCTCTTTTCCTCTGGAAAGAAGATAAGAAAGCCTTTGACCGTTTTAGATCTCGGCCTGAGCCAGATGGGATTTGAATGGACTCATCTGTATATACACCATAGCCACTGGGTTTTGTGCTAGTGTTCTGCTGTTAGTGGCAAGTCGGGGAGGACTTCTCATTCTGTCTGGAGCGGATGCCCTGACACTTGTTTCAACAGACAGGCTATTGATCCAGGGTGTCATCTCAGATCACAGAAATCTCCTCATTTCCTTATAGAGGAGTCAGAGGAGTGCCATGAAAGAAAGTGCCATTACAGTGTATTAAGGAGCTACCTCTCTGTCGCCAGAGTTTATTGAAGCCAGGCAGCAGTTAAATACTGTGGTCGAAACCAAGGTTAAGCCAGGAAGTTCTCACCTTGTCATATCCTCAGTAAAGACATGTTGTGAAGAAGCAGTCTGAAATTTCGGTATACATGGGTGAATTTAAATAACAACATGATTTCACTTAAAGACCACTTTTGTGGTCATTACATGCAATATGTTCCGTCTGTTATGCTGCAAAATGCGAGCAAAGTTGGCAGTTTTAAACCATCTTCTGTTGTGTACAGGTTTTCTTCTTGTAACAAAACTCTTCTGTGGGATACATTATGAAAACAAGCATTTAAATTTGAAATATGTGCCTTAATACCATCGCACCAGACAAGGCAAGCAGACCTTCCTCTCCTGGCAATGCATGACTTCTCCTACATGTTATTTCTATTGCAAAGAAAGTCTTGCCGACTTACCAAAATTTAGATGAAAATTTGTAAGTAAATTGCGTTAAAAAGCAACATCATGATACATCACTGTGCGTGATTTTGATTTTTATTTATTCATTTTTTTTTCTTCTCAAAACAATACATAATTATTAACTAGCATTTAGCTGGTCCCAAGCAAACAACAGTTCAAGGTACACTACATTTAAATGTGTGCATTTAGCTGAAACTTTCCTTTAAAGCAATTTCCAATCATTTATTTAGTTGTATACCTGAGCAATTTTTCTCTGGGGCAGTTTTTTGCAGAGCAGCAAAAAATAATACCTGGAAACTTTGAGTCCAAGAGTAGTGAATATATCCACTGCACTGTGTGCTGCATAACACTACACTGAACTTCCTACAATAACTATTGCATTTATACAGGAATGTAACACAAGTATGAATTATGTTTATTATACACACACGCACATACATACTGGTGGCTTTTTAGATTCCCCAGTTTGCCCAAATTAAATGATTATGAGCATCCTGAAGAAATCTGCATGAACAGGGAGACAACATGCAAATTCCACACAGACTGATGTCACACAACAACATAAAAGCAAAAAATAGAAGAAAAAACAACATTAAGATTAATTAATAATAATGAAAATAATTCACTCCCAAGATCACTGACTCTGCACATACAAAGAGACTATGCTGTTAGTAGGACTATATATTTTTGCAGAAATTTTGACTCAAGATGAGCTTCATGTTGTCATAAGAACGACTTTATGCTTTATGGTTTATTTATGCTATTATAAGGATGTTTGTATTATTAAAGCTGTTGTGACTGTTGTGTGCTTGGCTATAAAGTTATGCCAATAAATTACTATCGCTAAAACACAAATTGTCATTTTTGTTTTTTTCTAATAGTTTTTATTTGAGCACTTCCAAAAATGTTCCTTAGTTTATTATTTTTTAAATTAACATTTGACGAGATGATAAAGTTCCTTTTTAATGAAGAACAGATACCACTCAGTGATAAAACATCCATCACTATTTAAAATGCACTAGACACCAGAGGCATGCACTTATAGATGTTCACTGGAGACAGAAGAAGTTCCTAGGAAGTAAAAGGTCAGAGGAAAACGAGGTGAACTGCAAAGCCTTTTATATGCAAAGTTGCTACTTCAAATTCTGTCCACAGCTTCATGAGTTGATAGGGATCTTCATAATTAAAAAAAAAAAACTACCTTAACTTGTTAGGCTTGTAGGCCTCATCATAGGTATGGAGGCAGATCAATAACTGGCAACTTTGCTCATGACTCCAGACAGGGTAACATTCTGAACTCTGCAGGGGTAAACTTCAAACAGCAGAGGTTCACACACAGCAGTTCATGCCAATACTGCATCTTTATCAGACGTTATGAGCTAAGAAATCTCTTGTACTTGTGTGTATGGTTACATATGTCTACTGTAATGTTCATTATTGTATTAAGAAATAGGCTGGACATTCTCAAATATTTTATATATATATATGTGTGTGTGTGTGTGTGTGTGTGTGTGTGTGTGTGTAATATGCATATATAGGGATTCTGGGATCATTTCTGGACCTTTGTCACCTTTCCCAGGATAAGAGGTTAAAGATAATGATGGAATAATGTATGGAATATATGGAATTTATGACAATGGTGTAGTAGATCAGTGTGTATATAAGTATTACATATTAAAATATGTATACATACTTTACAAGCATACTTCAGCTTTTATTCTCAATGTATAATTGGTGTAAAGCATGTATGCATTCCTTTCTAATCTGGTTTTCCCCTGTGGGGGGCAACATTCCTCAGATCTAGGCTTCCTACCAGAGGCCTGGGATTTTGAGGGTATAGCACAGTATTTTTGCTGTTCCTAAGGTTGTGCTTTTCTCAGTTGAGACCAATGTCGTACCTAGGATCTGATGGATCCACTCCTCCAGCTTAGGGGGTCATGGCCCCAAGTGCTCCTTTCACCAATGGGACTACCTTGGTTTTCACCTTCCAGATTCAGTTCTTCTTTCAGTCCCTGGTATTTCTCCAGCTTCTCATATTCTTTCTTTCTTGTGTTTCTATCATTTGAAATCACCACATCTATCATCACTGCTGATTTCTCCTCCTTGTCTTCTCCCATGTACAGTACAGTTTTGTTGTCTTCACTAAACTTGTTTAGTAACTAGACTATAACTTTAGAGTTGTTCTAACGTAAACTATATTAACATGTTCAAAGTATACAAAGGTTTTAGAAATGGGTTAAATCCTAGCTAAGATTACATCTGAATTAGCTGTAAATATGAAATAGATCAGAGTCACAAGCTGGTCAGTGATTTATTATCACACCAGGAGGTCTGCAAATTAGCTTTCATTTTCATGTACAGGACAAACTAAAACTGCTAAAGTTCTGACCTCACCAAGGGACCTCAGACGATGACAGGGGACACTCATCAAAAAAAAAAAAAAATCAACACATGTTAGGGGAGTACCTGAAAAAAATCCACAATCCACAATGAAATGAAATGTCCACACACATAGAGCAGAGACCAAGATCAAAACCAGGTCTTTTATAATTTTGAAAGAGATGGTACCTGGTAACATTGAAGCCATGAAAAAAATAATAAAATAATAGAGATAGGTGATGTTTTATTCATGGACCTCAGCCATAGATAGCTTTTACTGGAATCCCTCTCTCTTTCAGCTCACTGCAAATACAGCTTGGTGAACTCAAACATGAGGCTTTGAGGCTGGAGACTGCTGAGGTTGCTGTGTTTAATCAAGTGTGCCGCTGTATTGATCAGATTAAATGTGCAGCTTAGAGACAAGGCTTATGTGGGACCTGCTTGTGCAGACCAAGGAAAGAGTAGGAAAGAGTAGCCAGAACCATATCCCAACTTACCCTTTTCTGTAGTAGGAAGGAAACTTAACTTCCAACATTCATAAGTATTTAACTGTTCACTCATCTGCTGCTTATAAAGCAGTTCCTACATCATTCTGTTGTTTTAATGTACACACACATATTTGTACATACTTGTAGCAGTATATTATCATCATACACAAAAAAACATTTTAGGAATTTAAGAATTCTGTAGGTATTTACAGATTTTTTTATGCCATTTGTTTTTCAACGTTTTATTGAAATTTAAATATCTAAGTGTACAGTAATTTCTTGTTATCCAAATCTAATTCATTCCTGAAAACACATTGGATACCACATTTTTGTGATACTGATTGGCTGTATAATTCCCATTATTTTAGAATGGGGGAAAATATATAAAAACCACGCTGCCAGCTCATCGGAAAACACCCATCTATCAACTCATAACTATCCCATAACTATCAACCCATGACTTCAGCATGATAAACATTGTAAATGCCAGTTACCTCATAAGATAACAAGTAATGTGATCATTCATTTGCATGTTTATACTATGTGGTGCAGTATGTACAGTACAGGACATTTTGCATGTTAGTGCCCCCCAGTGTCACTGCGTTTCTCAAGGGAAATGAGAGGGCACATGAGTGGGGTTTGCAGCAGCAGTTCAGTGTTATGAGATAAAGGGAATAAAGGTGTGTATCATCATTTTTGTTTCACACAACAAACAGCATTTAAAATAAATTGGTTTATTTTTTTTTTTAATGACATGCTCGACAAATGTGGTGACACACCACAAACATGTTCAGGAAAAATGAAGCAGGCAGAAACAGCTGATAGCACCAGTGCCCACCATCGTCTGGCTTCAGATAAATGTGTAACAGTAAACAGAGTTTATTGTGATACATGCTGTATTATTTTATTACAGTTCACTGTATGGCATTTATTTTTAGATTTTTGCAATTATTTTGATTTATATTTATTTTTTGATTTTTTTCATTATGGATAAGCTTCAGATAAAAATTTATACACCAAAGTTTCCATTCAGATACTGATATATAGATATTAACTTTTAAGAACCGTTATAGCAGAAATTTGGATATAGTGAATTCAAATATCAAGACATTGCTGTATATTGAAAACAAAATTTCCTGCATAATGTTCAAGTACCCAGTGTTAATGCACTATTTGTTGTTATGTCAATCTCTCCACCGGGATCTGACTTTGATATCCTTCAACCATACAGTAACCTGTTATTTTTTTTTTCTCCTTCTGCTCCGTCCTTTTTCTATTCAGGCCCTCTGCTTGGTATTACTCCACAGAGCTTAAAATGGAGTCTTAATATCACTTATTTATCGAATCGAAAGAGGATGCCCTTTGTTAAGCACTGCCAAATTGCGTCTAATGCACTAGTGCCTGGACGCAGGCTCATGGGGCCCAGTTGGCCCACCTTCTGTCACTCCACAAATGATCTCATGTCAGCAATTGCTCCTGGCCGACCCAAGGACAGCAGATGTGATCTATCACCCGTCGATGTGCTGTCCACCTTAGGCCTCCTGCAACAGAGATGTTACAGTTCCCCACACAATGTGTAATATACTATATATTGATGCAAGGTACATGGCACAGGTCAAAGATCTCACAGGGCTATTGGTACAACATTGGGAGAAGTACACACTAGTTCCACAATAAATGCAAAAAAGAAAGTTTTGTTCAAAAAAGTAGCTTTTAAAAAGCTTCGCCTCAACACAGAGGATGAGCAGTGCACCACACACAATGCCAGCATTCCAGTTACAGTGTAGATTAATGTATAGTATAAAAAACAGTAAAACTGCTGTGTTGCAGTATACAAATGTACTTGTATTTGTTTATATATGCAGTTCAAATGCATACATGCAAAACTAATTTCTTTATCGACTGCTGCTACACTAACGTTGTATATTATCCGCGATTATTATGTGGACAGTCATAGAGTGGCTAAATATTTTAATGTTTGGCTGTCATGATTATTTCAATGGCATATTTAATTCCAGCTATAAAAGTGAAAGCATATGAAAGGAGAGCATGTCTCCCTTTTAGCAATTTGCTTGAACTCCAGTTGCGCTGGTAAATATTGCTGGATAAATGTGCTAAACTGATGCTTTTATAAACGGTAATTTTAAAATACGACATCCAGGAAACACAAGAGAAATTAAACACATTGTTAGTAAGATTCTTTGTCTTTGGTGTGCCCAGCCAGCATTCAAGGACTGTGAAAACCTTTTGTTTTCTGACAAGCTTGTACGTATAATCTGAACTTTAATAACCTCAGCTGCAAAAAAATGTACACATAGGGCTGTACATAAGGGAGTGCATACACACTCCTTAAAATAATCCTGAATGATGCTAATTAAGCCATATTATCGCCTCTTAAATGGCTGAAAGATATGTCCCGCTTCTGTTTGAATTCTTCACAACGAGAGTCTCCTGTACAGAATGAGTTCTATTGACTGAAAGCTGACATGCCCCATATCCAAGAGGGACTCTGCTCTCGCATCTTTGAAAACAAAAGTGCTGCCAATATGCCCTTGTGTCCTGTGAGTCGTGTGGCTTCTGAGCCAACAGCAGCGCGTGTTGAAGGCCATTTTCGCAAAGTGTCCGTGTCAGTCAACACCTTTTGTCACGTTTGCACAATAGAAGTGGGACATGCAGGCCATAAAAAAGGAACAAGAAAAAAAAAATTCCAAGTGAACAAACACGCAGATATTCTGCTCTGATTTACATAGAATGTCTTTATTTATACTTTACTAATCTGTGTTGGGTTAGAGACTACATGTCTGATCTTATTTTAAAAATGCAATTTATTCAAATAAATTGTTATAATTTGATCAAGTTCTAAAAGAAAAAACATGATATAGTAGCCTGCAGTTTTCATTGCATTGCGTCATCGCATTCATTCATTTGAAACAATGAAATATATGTGGCTGTTGCTCAGGTAAATGACACAATACGGTGATGATGAATAGTCACAGTACAGCACAATGGAATCGGTGCACATGGCCAAATGCAAACAGGCTAAATGCTTAGTTTCCGCATTTACCTTCAATTGTGACCATTTCCCTTAATCTGTGTTAAATGACTCTATATATTATGCTTGTGACAAAAACTGGATTAGATTGCATTAAGAGCTAAAGGATGCACTATGCACTATGCATGAGAAAAAAGCATCACAGCTTGAAAGAAAGCAGAGAAAAGAGAAAACTGGCTCACACATTCTCAGGAAACACGGCAAATTTAGTAAGCAGAGAAAGCGGAGAGGGTGGGAAAATAAAAATACAGCCCATGTGTCTGCAACAATCGTTTTGTTTTTGCCTTTTTTGATGCAAAAAGGTTTTGAATTGATTCAATTTCTATCCACTGACAAGGACAAATACTTTGTTATTACTTCCATGCAAATGATTTATTCATTAGCAGCTGCCTTGTGTTCTCAGCAGTCACAACATACATACTGCACTGCTTGTAAGAAAGACCATTTCAGTGAAAAAGGTTTTGCTTTATCAGTTTTCATTTAAAATGAACATGTCTGCTGTAGATACACACGTAAAAACTCTTTCTATCTGGGATGTTTTGTTCAAAATAATGACGAGTTGCATTGAGCAAAAAGTCTGAGTGTAGCAACACTAGGATTGTTGTGAGTCAAAACAAAATCTAAGCAATTTCAAAATTGCCCAGAATTTTCAAAGGAAAACAAGTTGTGGTGAACTGTGAATTTTGTCCAAAGCAATGGAGTAACAGTCTGTGTGAAAATGTTTTGTTTTGTTGGATCACTAAAGCACAGATTGGTTTGAGGTACAACAGTGATTTTTTGGTTTTTAGAATTGTGTAAAAAAACTGTCTACCTTGAGAAGAAGATTATTTTTTTAAACATTCTTTCTCAGAAAGCAATAGGGAAGGAATTTTCACAAAGGCAAATGCCCCTGTTTTTAAAGGTTACTGTTTCAAAGCGAGTTTAATGGAAACATAAGACCCTTAGAGCAGGCTGGCTGTTTGAGATTAGCATTAGTGATATTTTGTTCCTATTAATCTAAAAACATCCTGGCACATTTGAAAGCTCCGTGGCTGAAAACCACAGTATTATGAGGAATTTGAAACTATTATTAGTCATGCTTTCTCCATCATGTCTGCAATGTAATATTCACAATACAATATACATCCTGTGCTATACTGGAACATGTATATTAATGGATGCTACACTACGTCAGATGTTTATTTATTTATCTGCTTGTTTGTTTTTTTATTCATTTATTTTTGAACAACCACATTTTCATCATTTTTTAAAAATTCATTTAATTCTCTGTTTAAAACCTCCGCTGTTATAGTGAATAGCATCTCTTGATTGTCAGCTGACATTTAACACAGATTTCAGAGGACGTGCTTCTCTGCAGAGGTTATTGTTTAATTCCATCCTGCCTTGACTGATAACATAGTGTAATGTTCAAAATGGTCGTTTAACAAGAGTTCAATAAGTTTAACAGGTTAAACATATTTTTACTATGTTGTAAGAGCTGGATTGTGTGAGAATGTGTCTAAATTGTTCCTGAACTAAGTTATTGTATATTTTATTAATTTGAGGTTAAACATACGGACAGTTTTTTGTTTCACTAACAAAAGTAGCAAGAACTTCCAAAGGTATGCAGATCAGAACTGTAGAACTAAATAATGGATCAGAAGTATTGGTGTGTGGTAGCAAAGTGTATAGTGGACAAATTTTGTAGATGTAGATGTAGAAGTAGATGTAGTTTTCCTCCCTGATCAGTTTGTGTTTAGTTTGCATGTTCTCTTCTTGAAGCTCCTATTTCCTCCCACAGTCCACTGCACAGTAATCCATTTATGTCACTCTGGAGAAAAGGGTTTGCTAAATGTTTAACTATAAACTCCTACTCCAGAATTAGGATTAAATATTAATTTTAGAACTGAATTCTAGAAAGTTCAGAAAAATATCCTAATGTTTGTTAAAATTTTATATAAAATCCCAAATTTTTGATTGCAGGCTCTGGTTAACAATAATGGATGGATATATGTTTCATAAACATTAGCATAATAATTAGCAGGTTAATTTCATTTTATTTTGGTGAACTGCATGTTTTCCTTTACTGAAATGGCTGCACTCATGTTATGAGAAATGTATAAATATTTTTTGTCCTTTGCTTCAGTTCTGTTCCCACTTATGATACAGCACTACCTCTGTCTCCAACCAGCAGTCTGGTTATGTGTGAGTTATCCAGACTATCTAAAACCACCCTGACCTGAAGATGCGTGCTGAGTACACATCCACCTACACCTTGCATGTGTGTTGTCATCCTTCTCTGCCAAAGGATGTCAGCCTCATTGAACATGATCTCCACATTCACTATAACAATTGTTGCAGGAAGGTGCTGCTGCCCTCCTTTTCTATAGCTGGTTTGTTAACTATTCACTTATCAGGAAATAAGATTTGCATACTTTATGACCAGAACATCCAGCTATGACATATAACTTCAACGCTTTTCTGAATACTTTCTTCAAGCTACTAGGTGAACATCCCTTGTGTAGTTCTTTTGGTCAAGTTAATTTTTGTGAGTACTTTCACATGAGTACTACTACAACAACAACAACAACAATAACAATAACACATAAATATATACATAGATACATAGAATTGTTTTTCTTTTTTTATTTTCAGCTCATTTGCTGTGCATTTTACTATTTGCAATTTACTTGAGTACTTGAGTGTTTTACTTCTATGGTACAAATGGATCATTTAGTAGATCTATGATCTGTGTTATGGAAAGATGGTTTACAATGCTGTTACACCCCATGTCATTGAGCAAATTTCATTGTAAGATATGAGTGCAGGTGCTTCTGGCTGAAAATATGCTGCTCCACCAGTTACTGGGATTTTTCAGAACACAACATTGAACACGCAAACCTGGCGAAGGCGTTCTCTCTGTGCAAGTGAATTGTAGAGTCCATTGCTTTTGCCACGGTCAACTTCACAAGCCAACTTCTCTGTGAAGCATCTGCAAGACCCCCAGGCGGGGTAAACACCATGGAGGTCAGTCAGCTGTCTGCTGTTCCGCATCTGCAGGATCAAACCTGGCCATTTCCCTCTGCCAGAACCCGTAATCCCTAGCAATAATTGTTCTTTTCTGCCCCGGTGCCCCTAGGGCACCTACTTGCACACACACATACGTAGCCCTCCTCTTATTCACGTGTAACTCTTGTTGGATTTACCAGTCGAACATCTGTCAAGCATTTTTTTTTGTGAGGCACATCAAAATCAAAACTGCTTATGTAAATCTTTACCACAGTATTGAACATCTCATTGCACCTATGGCTACAGGTCCTCAGAGGTCTCAAAATTCTAAAAAGCAGCTACAGAGATAGAATGCAAATTGTTTTCTAGATATTATACATCACATTAGCACAAATCCGTGAAAATTCCAAATTTTTCCACCATTACTAACTATGTATGTTTTAAACACTTGCAGGTGGGGTGACAGGTGGAGCATACATTACAGTACAGAGCGATCGCTTTCCATTCAAAGGATGTAAATCCCATCTCCTGCTCTAGTGCCCTTAAGTTGTGCACTAACGTTAAATTTCTCCAGTAAAATGATCAATCTGTACTATGTGTCTGCCTTTGTACTTCTTTATCCACTGTCACCTGTTTATATATAATTAGTTTGGAGAAAAGCATTTCCTAAATAAATAATTGTAAATTTAAGTTTGTAATACACATTTCAATCAACTTTTAAATGATAGATATACAATTTGGAGCACTGTCATTTTCATATGTGCAACTATGAAGTTGGGAAGGAAAAAAAACTGCTTATTCCATCCTCAGCTTTGAGTTTGATGTTTAAGTGATTTCACTGAATTTGGAAATTCCAGTCAAACCCATGTTCCTGCATTATCCCTGGCCAGCAGAGGCAGATGTCACCTTCCAGCATGGCTGGAAACAGGTGAATTCATGCAGTAATGCCCTGGTGGGTGGGTGTAGCAGGCCCCTCAGGTGTGCCAGACGGCTGAGCAGGTCCTCTTTTGCCATTAGCTGGAGGCGTCCATGCTGGGGAATGGGGACTTGAACAACTCAGTCACTGAGGAATGATAATTGATTATCAGGCCTGCTGTCAAAGCAGGAAATTACTGGTCTGTATTTTAATAGGCCACTGTCTCCGCAAGCTTGAATCTGCTTGCAGCAATGCCAACTGCTCATGGTGACTGGCTTCCACGTCGTAGCTGACCAGTCTTGCTGAATAGGCAACAAAAAAGTCTTCCCTCACCACTGTATACATTTTCTGTGAAGGATTTAAGCAGCTGGTTTGAGTTCTTGCTGTCAGAAAAGAATCTATACTGGTGGCAGAGAGTTCAGTGTTGCACCAGGGTAAGAAGTTTGAATTGTTCTGGACCACTTTCATGCACTACAGTGGGCAGTGTGCTGCAGCTAAGCGGCACATTGTTCTTGCTGCTGTGTGGAACTAACACAGCATCCGTGGGCATGGGTAACCTGATCAGGGCTACCGTCTAGTACACAAGGGAATGGTGTTCTGTAGTAAAACGCCCTTTACTCGGAATTAAGGGTTATTGTACTCCTACGCTCAAAAGCTCTTCTCAAAACACTGCCGCCCCTAATATGTTTCAGTGCACAAGTTAAAGCACCAAAAGGCAGCAAATTCCACATCTGCACTGTGTAGAAGTGCTTTGGATTGATGGGTTGCTGTAGCCTTCCTGTCTTTGATCCTACAAATAATGCATAATCTTAGGCTGATTGCATATGGAAGCATTTTTTGTAGAGAAAATTAAATCCAATATAGAGATTCAATATTCCAGTAGCACTTGCCATTGACAGTTACTGTACATATTACATTTTAACCTTGAATTTATAACAATACATTTCACAATCTAGCACAGTTAGGGCGTGTTAGTTGTTAAACAGTATATTATTGCTATAGATCTCTTTTTCAATGATATATATAGAGGAAGCTTCCCTAGTGCATGTTCCGTACACATTTTTCCAGACAGAAGTTAACAGTAGAACATGAATGCTGATCTTCATTCAGACTCTTATACCTGTTTGGCCCTCTGCAGACTCAGCTACAAATGAGAAGTAATTCTCTCCTAGAGGGGAGAAACCAAATGACTTGACAGAGCTGTAGAACTCCACGCTATTGGTAATTATTGTTAACAGAAAACAGCATACACTTTGACCCATTTCCTTGTCTTAACTCTCTTCACCCCTGTGTTTTTCCCCAGTAAAACAGTAGGAAAATCTGCCGCTGTTCCTTTGGATAATGCGTATGCCTGTCTGTCTCTAGGGCAGGGCAGGAATTCTGCACACATTGCATTGTTCAAACTTTTTTTAGTGATTATTACCATTATTACCCTGAGTGGGTGCCCATGGCTGCACCATATTGAAAAACATTCCATCTGTCTTACCTTCGCAGCATCTGCCATGGCTGGCAGGGACATCCACCTAGCGGCTTGGAGAAACTTCAGGACATCTGTCCCAACAGATCAAAAATCAGAATGCATAGTCCCTTTTGCTGGCATTGCACTGGGGTCTCTTAAATTTGCTGTGCCTCAATGTCTGACCTGATGGTTTCCAGTTCCGGTTCTGAGGGGACTCTGTTATAGCATGCTTGAACAACTCATGCAGCCTGAATTGTCCCAGTGAAATACCTAGACCTATTACAGTATATAAGTTACTTTAGAGAATAGCATCAGTTTGCAGTTGAAATTATTAATAATGATGATAAATGTGCAAGCTAGACTCGGTATTCTTAATATGTTGATTTTTCACTGAAAACATTCTGATAACACATCTCGCGGCCTCCAATTTGCCATTGTAACAGTGTTGCCGTCAGAATAATCTTGTAACCCCACGGCTACCTGAGGCAAGTAGTGTAAAAGAGGAATAAAAATAATTCATGAGTGTTGTTCTTACTCGGTGAGAAGGGGGCTTTGACTATTAAAATGAAAAATGTAGGTTTTACAGTTTGATGTTGCTGTTTTCACTGACAGCACCTATCAAGAATGGAACACACAAAAACTCTGTAGCGTTCAAACTTTCAGTACCATGCAGATTCAGATTTACATTCAGCACATTGTACATGATCTCAAACATCTTTTTTCCTTCAAAACCTCTTCTGCAAACATTTTTTTCTTGAAACCTGACATTTCTCTTTTACCCTTGGGTAGGTTTGTTATGTAGGTTTTTAAAACCAGTGTTTTGTTTGATTCACTGCTGTGTATTTGTACATGTACGAGCAGTGCAGAAGTGACTTCAGCATCAGTAAATATAGATGAGATCATACAAGACTGACCAGAATTGAACTTGTGGACCGCACTGATGGCCTGATTTTACTGGAAGCAAAGCTATATATTATACAGAAGATTTCTTCCTCTTCTTCAGAGACATCTGCAGTATTTGTATGAATATTGTTGTCACCCCCTAGTATTTGCATACCTCTTTCCAAAATGCCTTTAACCGTATTTGTTATATAAGGTTAATAATTTTTATAAGTGAAACTGCCCATGGCTGGAGTTAAGTTGCCTGCCAGCTTTATATGTCGATAGGATTATCCTCCAATGGAAGCAACTATAGCAACCAGCAATAATGCAAACCCCCAGTATCTGGAGTCTCTATATTCAAATTTTCTCTGAAACACCTCAACAGCTTTTGAAAATTAATACCATATTATCTGAATCTAATCTTTCACAATAACAAATTTTTATCTGAAGCGTTCCCATTATAAAAAAGAAACATGAATAAAAATTAAAATACAGTGTACTATAATAAAATAATACTGTATGCAGTGTAATAAACTCTATCATGAACTGTTATGAATTTATCTAAAGCCAGACACGTGCTGCAGGGGTTTTATCAGCTGTTTCCTCATGTTTCACTTTGCCTGAACACATTTGTGCCGTGTCACCACATTTATTGAGCTTTTTTTTTTTAAAAAAAAAAAAAACATATTTATTTAAATGCCGGTTGTTGTGTGAAACAGAGTTGGACGTGGTGGGTTTCTTTGACACATGTCTTTATTCCCTTTATTCAACACTTCTTAACACTGAACTCAAACCCCATGCTTGCATCATCTCGTCCCCCGTGTGTAATGCAGTGACACTGGGGCGGGCAGGAACATGTGAAATGTTCTGTATGGTACATACTGTACCACATGGTATAAACATGCAAACTGTTCTCTGAGGTAACTGGTGTTTATAGTTTATCAGGCTTAAGTCACGAGTCGATAGTTATATAGGTGTTTTCTGATGGGCTTATAGCACATTATTTATTTATTTTCCCCCATTTAAAATAATGAACACACTGTGTTGCACATGTGATTTTGATTTGTTAAAGATGAATTGCATTATCATTTTCTGCTTTTTACTTTGTTTTCATTAAATGTCTCCTGTTAACATTACCTTTCTTTCAACATTATTAGTTCTACTTCACTCATCTTGGAGAACTCCCATGATGTGGAAGCTTTCCAAATTTTAGTTGGAGTGTAAACTGTGTCAGTGGTTTCCTCTCGCTAGAATATGCTGTTTGGCTCTGCCAGAACTTTGGTGACAGTCTGCTGCTCAGTAGGAGAGTTACTTGTTAATCTTCACAAATGTTTGACTTTATACTCCTTAATAAATAGCAACTTACTTGCTGAGAGAGAAAGGCATTTTGCTGCTAACAAATGAAAGAGTGAGTCCCTCTGTACCATTAGACTGGCCAAATTTTATTTGTTAAATTTCTCAGAATACAGCAAATAATATTCTTCATGCATTACAATAACACACAGACAAATCTGTATTTAGTATTATGCTTCTTTGAGTAGAATTTCAAGATAAGTTAAAGACAAGAGAAATTACAACTGCAAGTGGAGAAATGAGAACGAAAGAAAACTGCTGAGAAAACTGGGAATGCAAAAAGCACTAAAGTAAAAGAAAAAGTAACATATTCATATGAAAAGTAAGGTTTAATTTGTGTTTAATCTTATCTGTTTTACATAAATTTATAATCTGTATATCAGTATGTTGGTTGCTTTTCATATTGTTTTATTCTTCTTCAATTTGTTTTGTTTAAAGCATTTTTTCATGTAGATTTTTAATTTTTCAGTTTGTTTGAGTGACTAATGAATTACTCATTTTCTTTTTATGTGACTCTCCTTTTTCCTCTGCATATATATATATATATATATATATATATATATATATATATATATGCGAAGATTCAAATTAATAAGGTGACTGAAGATAACCAGAATAGTTATTGTACAGATACAATTATAAGAAAAGATTTTTTTTTCTCTGCCTAACCCAACCTACCTTCTGAAGAGTCTAGACGTGCAAATTTATGTGCCAGCGAAGAACAACACTGATAGTTTCAGCTAAGGGCATCAAACTCAGATGTAAAATCTTACATGAAAATTATGTGTGTCAGGGCAGAATGAGAAGCTGTACAGCTGCATCTGAGCTGAATTTTGGTCTGAGGGCTCCTATGGCTGCATAATGGCAACTTGCCTTGGGATGGAGCAAAGCACTGTGTAGATTACTTCTAACATATAGTGTTCTTGGTGTTTGAAAGCTCCTACATCAAAACAGTGCCATCTTATGAGAAGGGTGAGAAATGTGAGACTTTTTTTATGGAAGCTATTTAAAACACTGCCAAAATGTCCTCAAGGCAATTTATAAAGAGTTTTTCCCCAGTTTTCTACCTTCCTACTTTTGAAATGACACTAGAGAAACTGATGGGAATATGGGTAGTGCACAGTTAAGGTAAAGTTAAAGTCGAGGGTTAGAGTACAGGGGGGGTGCTGGTCCTGACTCATAAACATAGGTCTAGCCTTGTGTCTGACAGTTCTGAGGAAACCAAAATCATTTTTGCCCATTCAAACAAACTAAATGGCATATGTATGCTTTTAGCACACTGAATACAAAATCAGCTCTACTATCATAAATGCTTAGGCAACTGGGCGCAAGAGGTTATGAAATCATTAACATGGTGCACGTGATGCATTGCTCAATTGGTCATGCACCACCTGGGGTCAATTTGTACCATGCTGGGCTGTCTCACAAAGGCAGCCAATCACGAAAAAGTTGTATTGATTTCAGAATTGCCCCACCCGCACCACCATGTCCTTATGCTTCATCCACTTATTTTCTCATCTTTCCCACTCTCCTCATGGGAGTTTCCGCCTGCATACTGCTTTGCCCATTACTCAGTGGAAGGCAGCCAAGGTATCTTGTGATGCCTCTTTCAGAACGAGTCAGGTGATACCAGCTTAGTTAGTCGACATCATAAATCACCAGACAAATTGACATATGTGCCACAGGAGAGGCAATCCTTAAAAGAGTCAGAAGATCAGAGTCGGCTAAAGGACACCATGCTCATTGATGCTGGTTCGTGGGTATTCACGGAGCTTTTGGCAAAAGCAGCCACTTTTCTAAGTGGAAAAGTGTACACATACACAATATAAACAAGAGTCAATAATTCCTAGATAAGCCTTGAGCAGAAATCACATCTCAGGATCTTCATGGGTGTATTTATACAACTGTTGTACATTTAGGATTTTTTTTTTATTTTATATTTTTGATTGTTTCTTCTTAAAGTTTGGTTTCTTATTTGCTAGCTAGACAGAGAGTATGGCTGTGTAGCAACTTTCAGGTCAGAGCAAAAATATTCTGTTGGTTTGGCTGTTTGTACTGACCTTTCAACATTCCTTTGAATTTTTTGCTGTGTGTTTCTCACTGGCACAATATGGTGAGCATGAATCTTCACTCTAAATGCAGACCGCACCTGCCAATTGAAGCTGTGCCATGTCTAGGATTTGCCTTATTTGTTTCTATTCTTTTTGGTGCTCCTTGCTGAAAAACATCCCCACAGCCTGGTGCTGTCACTATCATGCTTTATAGTGGAAATGGTGTTACCTGACTGATGGCGTGTGTTAATCTCCCAAACATAACACTTTGCTTTCAGACCAAGGAACTCACTTCTCACCAAATCACAAATTCTTCTTCCAGATGGTCTTACATAGCTTCTAGCACACTGTAGACAACATTTCAGATAGGCCTTTTTTTAGGAATTCACTTACTTTACCAAAGAACTCAAATCTGTGTTTTGCTGACAAAATTGTGTTGATGTCTGGACAGTGTTTACCCCTTTAAGTCAGGGAGGTCTCCAACTCTGTCAGCATCACAGCTGACCTCCTGTCCTTAGTTTACTGTACGATCACATTTTGGTCCTTTCAATGAAAATCCTCTATCTGGTTTCTGCTATATTTTAACATTTTGTAACAATGGGCTTACTTCTGTCTACAATTTAGTGTTGTTAGCCTACCTTGGTCTTCTTAACAGCAAAACTGATCAGTTCTACTGTTTCTGTTGCTGTTCTTCACAAGGTCAGTAATGTATATTTTAAGTTATGCCACTGTACATCAATGCTGGTGAATTTGGAGTGAAGGCAGTTTAGTGGTTAAAGCTGCTGCCTTCGGACTCAAAGGACTCATAGAACCCACTGAGTCCTGGTTTAAATCCCACCTTTGGCTCTAGTCCCCTTGAGCAAGGTACTTACCCTACATTGGTTCTATAAAAAGTAAGCCATATAAATGGGTAAGTCGCTGTAAGTAGATTAACATTGTAAGTTGCTTTAGAAGAAAGTGTCAGCTAAATATGTAAATGTGCAGGTAGACCTTGTGTACATTTTAATGTGCTCTGTCTAGAAAATAAACTATTCCTGCTCCAATTTAACTTATTCACACCAAGAGAACACATAGCAGTTCAGTAATTTTCAGGTTTATTTTATTACGGTTTCAACTTATCTAAACGATTAATGTCATTTAGATTTTTTTTCACTCATACATAACAAAAATTGAGTTGTGCTTTAATTGAACAGAAAAAAATACGTATTGTTTTAGCAGACCTTTCCCCCCAAAAATGACATGCAATGATTATTAACTGATTATTGACTAGTTATTAAAACTAACTTACAGTGTGCTGTACACTAAACTCCCTACAGTCATTCACGCATTTATGCAGTAAAACACTATAACTCACTCTCTAGCGCACACTGTCACACACAATGGGCTATTTAGATTCTCCAATTCGCCTGAAACATGTATTTGGACTTTGGGGGGACCTGAGGACCTAGAGGACCCCCACATGGACAGGGAGAGGAAACACAATGGCTGCACAGCACAGGTGGATTGAGAGGCTTGTGCTGCTTGTTGTATTACCATGCTGCCCTTGAAGGGGGTTAATGCTAAATCACTATATATACACCCACACACAGTTAATGGTAATTCATTACTGAAATGTTTTCTGACTTGCAAAATTCAATTAGTATGTTCCGGACAACTAATGCAACAGTTTATATGGGTTTTGCATTATTCTCCTTGTCAGTTGCCATTACACTGTATCAGATTGAATTTCCTCTTATGCCTCTTGTGCATAATGGTAGCTGCAAACATGCCCGTGTTTGTGTATTTAAATTGCGTTTGAAGCATTTTTCTTCTCATTATTTTTCATGTGGGAGCCACTTTGCATTTATTAATATTAGGCTTTCTTATTAGGTTCTGGAGCCTTTTCCAGCTGGTAAAATATTGTGCTTGGTGAAAACAGATTAATTAATTTATTTCTCTGCATGAGTATCTGACTTTTATGAGTTGTTAGTGGAAGTCAGAATGAATGCATTGTTGATTGGTGTTAACCCCCCCCACCCTCCCACAATGCTGTGGTATGTAGAAATAATAACGCAGTTGATGAATTGTGAGGAAGTGGCTTCAGAGGCCCCACTGGGCTCTACTGCAGCAGGCATTCTGCATGCGTCAACTTAACTTCACTATCAAAGTATTGTTAGTATTTTAGATCTGATAAACAAGCAGAAAGCCCCTCTTTTTCAGTGTCTTTGCACATTATCTTCACTTCAAATGCAAGACATCACAAGCCCATAAGCAGCAAACATGATATTTGCAAAACAGTTTGTCTTCATCAAGGTTTATGGGCAGTTCAAATCAAAGCAGTTTTTTTCCCCTTATTTTATTTATCATTTTTGCTGCAAACAAAGGCTTAACTTCTATCAGGCATAGACACAGAAATAAGTGAATGAAAACTTAAATTCATTTAGTTACAAACTCTGTCCTTGCATTTTATCAATATAAACCATGCATGGAGCTGGAAGATAAAGCACGTTTGTCATTGTTACAGCATAAGGTGTTAGAGACTGAACTGCATAAATAAATGGTAAATACCAAAATAGTTTTTTTTTTCTTTTTTCTACTGCTCTTCTTGTCAGTTATTCTGAAGCCTCCACACTGAGTCTAGCTGCTATCTATGTTGCATTCTTTGTCTGAGATTAAATATTCCCAAGACAGAACAGCAGACACTGGGTAATGACACACCAGGAAACAAAAATCAGGGCCTTATTGTTTATGTCAATTTAGCAATGATTTTATTCCATTCTTTGATTCCTTCCATACTTCTTTTTTCCCAAATGCAGAGAGCATAAATTGCATAACTTGTTATTGCTCGCTGTGAGCTGTAGCAAAAGTATCCGGAATCTCATTAAGAAATCAAATGTACAAAAAAAAAACAAGTATAAACCCATTGTGAGCTATTTCTCTGTCTTATGAGGGAACAGTCAATTGTGTGTCATAAGCCAAATCCTTGCATTTAACACCCTTTCCATTCACTGTAATTTTAGAGTTAAAATTATATGGGTTTCTTGAGATGTCTTATTTCACTTGGTATGAAAATGTTAGATGTCGTTCTCCTTTGCTGAAACAAACCTCTTAGCTTGACTGTGTTTCCTGTCATGGATGCTGGAACCTGTATGTGTTCCATTCTCATTGCTAGTAGATGAGAAGATCGGGCAAAGGTACCTGGATAATACAAGTACGTCAGCACTCATGCGCCTTTCCAAAACTATGTCTCTAAAACAAAACATAGATTGCAGTGTACAACTGTAGATGTATTTTAATCTAATTTGTCTTCCTTCAGTCATTCAGTTATCATCTCCTGCGTACTAAGACACTATGTAATTTCAGTTGCTGTATTAAATGCTTCTATTCCATACTCAACGATTGCCAGTCCACGGTGTGTTTTTTTAAATACATATCTAAGTACAGTATTGACAAAAGCATTATGGAAACTGTCTTTCAGACACAGTTTATTAATGCTTTATTGTAGTGTTCACCATTGCTTTTGTAACCATAGTTGACATCTCTTATTTCTTCACCCACACCAATATGAATGAAGATACGAGGTAATTTAAGAATGCAGTACATATGAAATGAAACTGTTATTTTCATCTGTGGCTCCACAACTACTTGATTGTCCAGTTATTTTCTATACATATCTTTATAAATTGTGTTTGCATATCTGCTGTGAAATGAGATGTCAAAGTAATGGCAAGAAATAATACCGTCTTATCCATATATAGACAGATAATATTTTGGTATGAAAATAGTTTACAGTGTAAACAAATATGTGTGGGTTCACACACGTGCTCTTGTTGACAGCAAACTAGAGGCAAATCCATTACATCTGAAGGATGTTTAGTGTTACATGTAGTCTCTTCTTTAGCACAGATCACAAATTCATAAACAAACAGAAAGGACAGCAGATACAAATACACTACAGGCAATTTAGAGTCATGAATCCACCTAAAATACACCTGCAACACATGTTTGGACTGTGGATAAAAGCTAGAACCCCCAGAACAGAAGTGCACGAACATACACACTCTACACAGACTAAGCCAGGGGCAATCCTACGTCCTGTCATGTAGCTTAGGTGCTGCGTTCATGCTACCTGCTGCACCATTGTGCCACCCACACAGAACTGCTTGCTATGATCAGCTAATATTTTTGATAGTGATTATTTTTTCTCACTTGTTCAGTCATTCTGAGTCTGTGTAGGAGAGTGTGAAAAGCAGCTTTGTACCTATTTTGTATTCTACATTAATCTTAAGCAGAATAACATTACAAACCCAATAATCACATTTATGGTGCATAATTTGTGCGCATCATGGCACTCAATTCTGATCATTTCATGGAAACATTTCTTGGCATTCAGGAAAAAAAACAGGCTTTATAAGGGTGAATGTGCGGTTAATTTTTTTTAAAGTTTTTTTGCACTAAAATGTTAAAAATTACAATTGCTATTTCACGTTTGTGTTAATAAGAACACACAAATGTTTACTGTAAACTCTTGCACGTGTGTGATACAATTTTCACATTTACCACATCCCCGTTAATGCATCAGTGTCCCTCATGAACGGTAAATGAACTCAATATGAGCGCAAGAGACCCCTTGTACAGCAGTTGCGTTGCTACAGGTTACAGCTCTTTTTAAATGAATTAACTCACCAGCTAATCTCTGTTACAGTTTGTTGGACTCAGTTGAAAGGAAAACTGCAGTCTCCTCTGTAGCATCTTTTTTTTTTCTTTTTTTTTAAATTACATACCATTGCAAATGTGTGACTTATTTCAGTATAGACTCAAGGGAGACTTTAGCTTCAGAGGAGAAGCTACTTCTTTTATCCAGAGTAATTATCCACAGAGTGAGGGTGTTCAGCGAGGTCCACCCCTTTATGTTTGTTTATGCCCAGCAAAGTCATTTCTTCTCTGTTGCTTAGAAAAATATACATGGAAGTATGTTCTTAATGAGCAAGACAGATCCTATTAAAGTGATTACACTGTTGTTAATTCATGCTACCATTGAAAGCTGAGACTCCCTCTCTCCCCATGTTTGTTTTGTCTTGCTTGCATGTAATCTAGAGATTGAGTTACTACTATTTTATTGCCTATTCAAGATAAGGAAGAGCACAATGGCTGCATAAATCTCTGGCTGACTTAGTGCAAAGTGTATTGTACACGATGTGTTTAAATGCTGGGCTGTGCCTGAACTAAATTATGCCATTAGGTATCAAAGTTTCAATTTGTACCATGTGAGCAACATGAAAGTGCAATTAAAAGACACTAATTTTTGATACAGATGAAATAATGAGAAAATAAAGCCACATAAAACATGTACCTGCATAAGCACAGGTTGTAATGGCTTATATACACACACACACACACATATACATATATATGTGTGTGTGTGTGTGTGTGTCTGTGTCTGTGTCTGTATGCATTTGTGCGTTAGTGTGTGTGTGTAATGAACATAATCCATAAAATGACTTTTTTTTTTTCTTCATTAGAACAAAGTGGCTATGGAAATTAAACCATAAATAACAAACAGCAGCACCTTTTTAAAATTTATAAATCTTCATTAAATTTCTGTTAAAGCAACAAAAAGCCTCATAAAGAGCTTTTGATGGTGGCACAGGTCTGTATTCCATTGTAAGCTGCAAAGAAATAATGAAAACCACAGAAAAAGCTTTGTTTAAAAAAGATTACGACGACCATTCCTAAAATGCAATAACTTTTATTATTTGCAATAAATAAAATTGAGTGTAAAATACACCCGTCCGTGAAAAACAGTTTGCAACTTCGGTGTCCCTGTAAATTAGCAGAGACTATAGTTTGGCTCTTCAGCTAATACTTGCCTACCAAAGAGACCGATGCAGGATTTGGACTGGACCATCTAAGCTCACTTCAGTAGAAACTATATGGAAGCATTTTAATACATTCAGATGTAGGCTTGGGGCAAATGTACAGATAGCTTCTTTCTCTTGTAGATTATCACTTTTAAGAAGCTTTTTTATAGAAGACTGCATTATAGTTGTATGGGGGATTTGTTAATTTCCAAATTCCCAACATTTTCATTTTTAAATTAATCATATCCTTTAGAGTTTTCCGGAATTACAGTTGTCAAGAGCTACTTATTTTGCAAGGTAATACATTTTTTTCCCATCAAAGTGATATAAAGTAAGACTTTAAACCATTTTGCTGAATGGAATGTTTTCCACATCTGCTTCTCAGCATGGCACTGTGTCAAAAAACTAAGTTTGTAATGTACTTTCCTGAGATTGGAACCCACGTTACAGAGAAACTTTAGGTGGTATGTAAGGCAGTACAGGCTGCGTTGCAATTCTGGAAGCGAATAATGTCAGATCCCTGCAGCGACCAGGTACAACCTTCCCTTTGTGCACTTCACGATGAGCACATAATGAGAATCCCACAAAGACAACTCTGCCTCTTCTTCTCTTTCACGTACAACCAGGCGTACGTCAGGCAGTTGAAAGGATTCCCAATAAAATTACTACCAGTGTCAAATATTTCTCTCTACCATCCCATGACTGTACTCTTTTGAGTTCTGCTGACTAAATGACCTCAATACGGTTCCATAGAAGGTGGGCCAAAAGGAAGGCATTATATCAATAGCTTGCATTAATGGAGGATTACAATGCTGTGAAATCATAAGTACAGTGCTGGTACTGTACTATGTGGCACCTATTCACAAGTACAAGAAATGGAATTGTATCTTTTCCAGGCCCCTTCTGAAATCACTTTTCTAGGACACAAAATTTGTGTAGAAAACCATATAAGCAGAAAAGTGTATAATGAAGCAAGACCTCACTTTCATATTAGATATTTTTCAAAAACCCCCTGCAATACTCAAATCCATCCATCCATTCTTCTATTATCATCAATTGCTAAGACAGTGACTGGGTGTGTTTGGACTGTGGGAAGTAATCGGAGCTGCCAGAGCAAATCCACACAGACACAGAGAGAACACGCAAACTCCACTCAGACTGAGCCGGATTCCAACGTTAAAATGTTGACTGGAAAATACTGTATAAAACAAAAATCCTGCTCTTGGTGCTTGTTAAATCTTTCCTGTATGATCTGCCTTGGTCCGTGCTACCACTGGATTTGCATTCCAATAAGAAAAGGATTTGAGTAAAGAGTATGAATACTCTCTTCACTAGTTAAATGTTTAAAGAAGACAAGCAATTTAAGTTGCTGCAGAGCTCATCAATATGAAACTGGGTGCAGAGCAGGGGGAAAAAACACAGAATAGAGAAGCTAACACCCACCTCGCTAAATCCAGGACTGAATCCATTTTCCTGAGCCTACACCTGTCATAGACTAGAAATTGTGTAGAAATAAAACTTTTTACTTCTCCAAGGATTTAGCCTCTGCTTTCAATGTCCTGTTTAAAAAGAGAAATCAAAATAAACATTATCAATCATTTTAGCCTGATACCATGTGGCACATGGAAAGGATAATAAAAAAAGCTTAGCGGCTACACAATGCAGGTGTCAGATTTTTAAATCCATGCGCTTGAAAGGTACTGATTCGTGAATTCTATTTAATCCCCAGGGATAAAATGTGGTCCACTTAATAATATCCTACAGAACACTGACATGGCACTTTCCATTCTAATAGAATATGTCAGGTTGGCAATAGTCTCTATGCATTATGCAGAAATTACAGTGAAAATTATATATTTATACAAAGTATGTAGTTATGTTAGGAGCTGTTATGTTTGATCTCAATGTGATACTTTTGTATGTACCCTGAACATAGAATACAATGTGTTAACAACAACAACAACAACAATGATAATAATAATTATAATAACAACAACAACAACATTACTATAATAATAATAATAATATTAATAATGATAATAAGCTTGTACTTCTCACTGTGTTTTTGTTCTGTGAGATCTGTGGTCTCTCTCACACACACACACACACACACACACACACATTCTGTGAATTCCTTCAGTTTATTTTACACAATATAAGGCTTTCACTCATAACTTGTAGGTTTCCACATGACCATCTTATTTTCACCTCAGCTGCGCTCTTCTATTGGGCTGTACTGGAGTTTCAAATCATGTTGCATCAGTTAACCCACTAAGACCAGTCTGTGGAATATTGAGTTCCTGAAATAATACATTGCAGGGCAGGGTTATTTTTTTATTTGTAATAAATCCTCTGTGACACAGGGTGCAGCTACAGGCTGCTTGCGAATGTATTTTGCGTGTTAAGAGTCATAAAGCCCATCATAAAGCCTGCAGATCCAGCAAGTCCCTGTTGATACCAGTGGTTCCAGTTAGCCTATTACAATTTCCACCAGAGCTTTATGTTCAGCAAAGGCCTAATGTGAGTAACAGTGCTGATCACTATATGACTGTCAAACTTGCAGCTATCAGTCTTCCTGCCTATGCATTCCCCTTCGAAATGTCTCAATAAAAGGAGATGAGGAAGAAAAAAGCATAATCAAATTACCAAAAGCTTTGCACTTAGATACGATGCACTAGGAGGAAAAATACACCGACTTATTGTTCATCCATTGGTTGGGGCTGATGAGCTAATCTCTTTGAAGTTGTGTCTCTTTCATCATTAAAACCCCAGCGCTCTGCAGGCAGCCAAAATAAAAACGTACAAACAATTGCACGAAATATGGAATATTAAGGATTTTAAAGTCAAATAATTGAGAAATTGAATCAATTTACAGTGCACACTGGGAAAGCTGAAATAAGCTAAAAATGAAGGCGAAAAGGCAACAGTACAATGTTCCATGTGTCCCTGTGTGGTATTTATTGGCGTCATTTTCACTTTAATGTTGTATTAGTCAGGCTGTGGCGTGGTTATTGATAAACTGTGATTAAAAAATAAATAAATAAATAAAAATTAGTTACAGCACAGTTACAGTCCCTTGTAGTGCTCAGCATTACTATGCAGGCATTTAATGGACTTGGGAAGAGGGAATCACAGATGCCTGAATTTGCGCAGGCTGTGATGTATTCTGAAATAGCCTGGAACAGCCTGGGCCGAGGTAGATGGTGCGGGCTGTGAGGTCTGCAGTGTGGCCAGGCTGCTTTTCCATGGGGGCAATTTAGAATCTGGCCCTGGACAGAATGCTGCAGGCTCTTGCCAATGCAAGGCCATTCGCTGATGAAAATTACAGAGGTTACAATGATGATCCTATTTAAGTTTGATTTGATTGCAGTCACATTAAATATTGCATTACTCTATCTAAAAAGGAAAGAGTCTTGAAAGTGGATATCATCTAGAATCGTTCGAAGCCAGCTTTCTACGTATTTATTTTTTTTCCCGATTTATGTACAGCTGTTCAATAGCTAATTTGGGTCTATTGAGTCTACATTAACCATGTCAAGCATACAAAGGCAGTGCTTGACCCATGATTTAAACCATGCAACAATCTGTTCCAAAGGACCAGCAACATATTATTTGTATATGCTGCTACTGCTCATATCAGCAGCATCTTTTTCTCTCTATATGAAAGAAGTATTCTTGTGTGAAGCGCACCTTTCCTGTCATTGGTGCACTGTTTCACTGTTAGATTGTGTTAGCGTGCATGTAAGTAAACACAAAAACATTAAATGCCTAATGCCCCTTAAAAAAGAATGGATGTGTTGTAATTACACCTTTGCACATGAGCAGAAGAGCAGAACCCTGCTTCTTCAGGTTTATTCAAATAAGTTTATAATCTGTCGTTTTTAGTGTAACATATATTGATTATTGATATAGCACAGGTAATGGCACAAGCTTTGGAGTTGATCACAGCACATCACAGTTCTTTCTGCAATTCCTAGAGGTCCAGAAAAGCCGATTCAGCTGAATGGTCAACTCATCTCCAGATGCAACAAATCATTCTTCCTGCCTGAGGCTATAATCTCTAAAAGTAAGTCCTGTGGTATTCTCAAAATAAGGACTGCAACACCCTGAGGTTCGATTTTCTAATGGTTTCCACCATTCTGAGATGAGCCCCCCACCTTTACTGCGGTGCCCAAAGTCTGAACTTTTGCACAGTTTTAATAGCAATCACATGCTGGAGAACAAAGAAAAAAAAACTCCACAGACACATGTTCTCTTCTTCATAATAGTTGCTGTTCCCTGGTTTTCTGTCACAATTTTACATTAAACACATTGTACACATGCAGCAAAAATAAAGAAAATTGAAAACTTAGATATTGCCCTTTCTAAATCACTTAGGACCTACGTGACATCTCTGGATCAAGGCTGAGCATGACAAAGGATTTGGTAAGCCTATTCGTGCCCAGAGATTGAGTTCTATTTCAGAAAGATGTGTCACAGTCATGGTAATATTTAGGAACAAGGCCTGAATCTACAGCCAGGGAGGATGGCTCTTGAATTGTTCCTAGGCTTCTGAAATGCCAAGCTCATTGAATGTTTCTTAGTGCAGGTATAGTGGAACTTATTCAGCATCAGTCTCCAGTTGGAAAACTAATTCTCTGTGTCTAATTTACTAAATAAAAAACTTGTTCTTTTTGTCCTATTTTGCTGTATTATCTTATGTTTTAAAGGGGTGGCTGAGCAAGTAGCGCTGTTACCTTACAAAGCCAGGGCTGGCTGGGTGCGACTTTGAACCTGGTTTGGTTTGTGTGGAATTTGTATGTCCCCCCTGTGTCTGTGTGGGCTTCCTCCTATGTTCCAAAGACGTGTGATTGATTAACTGGTCACTGTAAACTGGGCTAGTGTTCGATCCAGGGACTTCACAGCCTAGTGCTCACCGCTTCCAGGATAGGAACCAGACTACTGTGACCCTGCAGATAAAAAAACATAGATGGATGGATTTCATATCATAAATATAATTGTACACACTTATCATGTTTCTTTTGTCATGCAAATAAGCACAATTTTCTTGTCGGAGGAATAAAGCGTTGCCCCTGACTGATGCGTTCAGAAATCCAGTTGCACGGATAGTTTCTCTAGTGCACAGAAAGACCTATAATGCGATGGGTGAAAGCTGTACCTCGAGGGCTTCCTGAATCCTAAGCACTCTAATGTAAATTTCACTGTTTCCTCTAGAAAATTCCATGTTAACTCCACTGTACAACTTCCCCTTGAGCACTTAATTAGGACCAGTTGATCATTGTGCAGCTGTTACCAGAGACTTTACCCAAGCCATATGGTGCATATCAAATTGACAACAGGGGGGCAGTCGATTATAAAGAATAATCTACTTTGTAACAGTAGGATGTTTGCCACTTGGATTGCAGGAGACCTCTTTATGAGGTTCGGTGCTAATTGGCTGTTTAGGTTGGTCTTTCGTTTAGAAACGTTTAAATTATGGGATTAAGACCAAATCTATTGATTACATATCCAGTGAAAAATTACCGTGAGCTGAAGCAGGTCAGACCAAATAGGCCTCTTCGTGCAAGTTTCTGACCGCTGCATCCATTTATGTTACCAATACTGCAGAAGAAATGATATTTTCAGTTGTATCTTACACTGGACATGAACTTCCTACATGTAGTCTAAGTATAAAAAATGTGAGTGTTAGAATTGCCGTAAAAAATAAGATTTAATATGCCAAAGCTGGCTTTTTTCCTAAACATTTTCCTTTTTCACTTCACTGCGAGAGGGGCCTGAGGTGAGAGGGTAGGTTAACGCCGGATTTTTTGACACACAAACAAGTGTGTGCACTTAGAGTGCACACTCACAGACACAAATACAGGCACATATTCAGGCCAAAGCACATTAAGTGCATTAGGCTGCTGAAAGTACCACTTCATAAAGAGGACACATAATGAACGATAAGCTTAAAAGTGAATGTCATAAGCTAAAACACAGAGTAAAAATCTCAACCCCTGCATATGAGTAGCCAAGGGTTTTGTTCTTTCCCACCTGTTACCACAAAGAAAGTTATGTACTATACACGGGTTATATTGTGCAGAGTCCAACTCAGATGGACAGTGAGGGAAGAGTGGAAATCACGTATCAAGACCTTTAATATAATGCATATATCTGCCTAAGGGGAACTCATAATTTTCTTCTTGTTCAACTGTCTTCTGCTCTTTGAGAATCTAGTCTGAGCTGATGCAAGAGGTATGGAAACTGTGGCGGTATTTGTGATGTGATTTGTCTTCAACTGTTCGGCGGTGTAAACAGTTATAAAACTCACAAGAATGTTGCATTCAGGAGCACAGTTTCCATTCATGTTTTCATTTTTTAAACTCATGTGGTATAAACATCTACCGTTTTGTGCATCTGACATATGGAAGGACATATTCTGGTATGTAGAGATGACAGAGTTCTGTAGAGGAAAAAAACACTAATATCAGTTATTCTGCATAGCATATTAAAATATTAGTGTGGAGCAATGCCATTCCATTGTTAGGCTCCTGGGAGAAAACTGAAGGTCAGTCATGTCTTGAATTGAAATATCCCCAGTGATGAACATAATGACAAAGCTGAACATTTAAGTAGTTTCAATGAATGCTGCTTTTACATTCACGGTTGTTTATTTACATGTCTATCACTACTGGGGGACGTAGCAATGTCTATCATTTTACTAAGTCTGAAATACCAGCAGCAATACATTTAAATGGTAATGAGGGTAATATTAATATTAATTAAAGAATGTGCCATTATTTTATGTAATTAGTTTTGTACGGTTGAAGTTTTGAAAACAACTCTGGGATACTGTTGTTCAACACATTTAGCAGTTGAATTCACTTTTACACCAGCTGAGAAAACTCAGACTGTAAGCTCCACAAAGCCATTGCAGGAAAGCAAATTCCTGTCAACATCTTATCTTCAGATTGACATCATTCAGTTTTAATAATCATTATGATGGGCAGGAGGGAGACTGTAGCTCTATCTTTGATTCACATGTCATTCAAGGCCCATTTCATACAGCTTAGATGTAAGTTGGGGTTTTTGTATTAAAGCATTACAGGAACTGCAGTAATCTTAACAGCCATCTCTAGAGTCAGACCCAAAGCCTTCAGCTTCTGATGGAAGAGGAATATGATACAATACTACAGGCTGTGGACAGTGCCATCGTGCCCTTTCATTTGATGTTGATACACAAAGTTAATTCTATCTCCATCCAAAAAAAAAACACTTTGCTTTCTCTATTACTAATGCTATGGTAAGGTGTTGCCTAATAGTTTTCAACCTAAATGTGAGGAAATTCCACAGTTAGGAATTTACTTTTCAACTGACCAGCAGCAAAGAAACTATAGACTGTTGGGCTTGGACCATATGCCCGACATTAATCAAAGTCCAAAAAAAGAAAGGATTGCTGGTGACATTCAGACTTAGGTTCTAAACTGAAGCATTTTGAGATTCATAATGTTTCAGATAGCAGGGTAGTAAATCCACGCCCTGTTTACATTGCAGCATTGATCATAGCATTGACTGTGCCAACACACAATTGAGAATGTATAATATATATATATAGCTTTATTCCCTGTGCCTGACACCAGTGTAGTGACCCTACTGCTCATGGTGACAACTCCAATCTCCCATGCTATAGGCTGTAACCTGAGGTGCACTATGAATAGATTGATGCTTTTCAGCAAGGCCTCTGCAGATCACTACACTGCCTATCGCCATGTGGAACTACCACACACCCATAAAAGTCTTACATTGGATTAGTATCAACTACCACAGCAAGCGATGCATTCTGCAGAAATTCCTGCTGGTCTTTCTTCCCTCATTTAGAGAGAACAACCATGGACTCATCCCACTTTTAACACCACAGGAGCAGCACTTCTTGAGAAATCCCATCGCAATATTCAAGATTTCTAGGATAACTGTGCCCTATACCCATAAACAAAATGAAGGTGTAATGTTTGTTTGTTGACAGAAACTACTGTGAGAACATGAATAACACAATTTAAACCAAGAAAAATAAATAACAACTGCCGTTAAATTGACCAAAGCTTCAGAAAACAAAATAAATAAGCAAAATAAAAATTTAAAAAAAAACAGGCACACACACAAACAATAGGAAGCCTGTTCTGCATTGTTGTGGATAAAGGCAGTTGTTTTCTGCCTGAATGGCACTAAGAAAGGGTGTATCTAATTGTAAACACTATGTTCCATTGTACATTTGGGTATAATCTTGTACCAGGCATGTTTTTCCTTGATCACAACACATTGCCAACCGGGGAATCTTCTTTGAGCACAATTAATCCGAGCTATAATTACACACAAAAGCATTGGCTGCAACCACCAAGCACATCTGAATACACTGCATGGATGTGATTATATGACACATACCCTTTAACAGTAGGTTTCACCACTTTCACTATTTGTGCAGCTTGCAAAGGCTCGGGGACCTGGCATAGAAATATTCCCTTTTTTTCCTCTTTGTTGTCCCCTAAAGCAACTAAAACATTCTTTTTTGCCCTTTTTTTTTAAAAAAGGAAGCTCCTTCCTCGCAAGCTCTGTGGACAACCACAGCGGCACTCTCAAGAAACGATGGCTGTTAACACTTACGTAACAGTGGAGCTCCTCTACTGACTGGTGAAGCTGTCACAAGTCATTAATGCAGCCTCCCCCTCCACTCGGCACCGTATCACACACAGCGCTGTGGCCCAGACCAGGTGGAGAGATACAGGCCTCACGGACAGAAAAATCCGTTCTCTTCCCACTCATCCACAATCTTACCATCTACCATCGCAGGCATCTCCCTCTGCCAGGCCAGCGTGTCACCAGCCTCAGTCAGCATGCATAAGTGACGATCACATGTGTGTCGGTGGCAACAAATCGGCCTGCTTGACGTCAAAATTAAACTCAAATGGCTCCAACTTTGAGCAGTTTTCTCAGGATTATATACATCTGTCAGTTAAACAGCAGAAGAGTGATGAGTTGCTTGTTGTTTAATAGCTGTATGGTCAAATAAATGAAGGAACGGGTGGGTAGATAAATAAATATATACAAAGGAGCACAGATCTTCAACCGAGGCTTACTCATGCGACGTAGGCCTGTAATGAAGACACATTGTCGTCGTCAGAGGAGAAGCTATGAGTGCAACCAGGAGCTGGGCTGCAAGTTGAGCAACTCGCTGCTTGTGGTGGAAATGGAAAGGGCAGGGTTTGCTGTAAGAGTACATTCTGGAAAGAGATCACATGCCCCCTACTGGACACAAAGAGGAGAGCTGAGATGGTGGGAAGAAAAGATTCCAATAGTCCTGGACAAGACTAAACTTCAAATGTTACTCATACAATTGAAAAGCCAGCAGTTGTCATCTTGTTTAAATATGACAAGTTTGGTTTGGTTTGGTTTGGTTTGGTTTGGTTTGGTTTGGTAGCATCATCCATAACACCATCCAATTTGATTTAATGATTTTGGCCACAAAAAGGACTTTAGTGTATTTTATTACACTTTCATTCCAAATTTAAAAGACTTAAATGTCATTAACAATGCAGTCTTAAGACAAAGAGGGATGAAGGCATGTTGAAAACCTGTTATATTTAAGCATTTATTAACTGTCCCTTAGATGGTGGGTGAAGTATACAAATCAGCAGGTGACAGTGATGTTACATCAGCAGCGCTAACCTTTTAAAGTGTGACTGTATCCATCTAACAGTGCTCCCAGAAGAGAAAAAAGTAATGTAACACAGAATTTTAAGGTTTCTTATATATAAATTTATTTCGTTGTGAAAATATGCAAATGTAGGGAAGTGCCTCAAGTGCTAAGAGCTCAGCTTGTGAGAGTCCCCTTGGGAAAAAATTTGTACATTTTTCCCAGACCTTTTTGCCATCCATAAATATAGTCACTAAAGGGTAACCAGGTAGCAACACTGGTGTCACAACTAAGCTACTGAAGAGTCTTGACCCAGATTAAGGCCTAAAGGATTATGAAGCCTTAGAGTTATATGTCACTAAGAAAATTAGAGGGCCACAACATTGCTGAAGCAAAAAAGAAAAAAAAAATCAATGCGAAATACAATTAACTGTTAAATGTAACTTTGCTGCTGCTAGACAATAAAAACTTCTTTTGAATGAGAGTCGATTTTAGCTGCACTACATGCACAAGGCAGGGTTTTATTTATTCTTTAAAAATTAAAATCTCTTTCATTTTTAGAGAATAAGTCATTTTTTAAATCATTTTAGATAATTGTTTGACTGGAAAAGGGTGACAGAAATCAGCAGAAATGTGTGCTTGCGGTAGTTAGAAGAATTGACTCAAAAGCATTTTCTGTCAATAGTCACCGTTTTGTGATACTAGCAATAACGCTGTCATGAACTGCACTTATGCAGATTTTTTTAGTCTCTGGTTGTTCAATTCTATGCCCTTAAACTCATTAATTTTGAACTTTTAAAGACAAGTCCTTTATGTCTGTTGGTTTTTGTTAGTTTTTGTCTTGTGCCCAGCAATTTTACATCACAAGCAAAGAATTTCATGATGCTTTTTTTGCGACCACCGATGCTCTGTACATCAGACTAGTGTGGACATTGAGAAGAAACATTTGCAACTAATAGAAACGTCATGAAATTGACACTGGATGAGTGTCACTCACTGTGTCTCACCGGAACTGCATCAGTGCTGTGTTCAGTGAAATTAAAAAAAATATTTTTAAGTTACAGATAACAGCTCCAGCCCTCAAATCCCTGGAACTGCTTGATACCGCAGTGGTTAAGGATTCTCATTTTTCATCTAAAGGTGCTGATTCGGTTACTCAGAGCAGAATAGTGGAAATGACAAACTTAGATTTAACATGTGGTCTAAGCAATGGAATAATACGGCAGAAATCTGACACTGTCCTTTCCAAAAAGAAATTTCCATCACTGACTCATAACTGTTAATATAATCAGCAGAGCTGAGTCATAAAAGAAGAATATACCCCACACTGTTACGGAACCATCATAATCTCTTCCTGATGAATCTCAGCTCAGACTTCACTGGTGCTGTCAGCAAAAGTGAACAAACGCGAGGATGCAGTGAAGCACAACGGGTATGACCAAATAACCCATCAGATATCCATTACATATTCTCCTCTAGTTTCATGTATCAGGAGGTGCTCTACGTATCTCCAGTATTCTACGCATTCCAACGTTGCAATGATATCTAGCCCTCTAAAGTTTATGTGGTGTTCATGACTGTTTTTCCTTATCAGTCACACTCTATCAAAAATGATGAACACGCTCACAGCACTTTTTCATGCTGCCTTGATTTATAATCCCACACTTCAGGTGTAGCCTATTTATATACAGCCAAGATTTTTGCAAAAACGAGAATATTAGCAATCTGTGCCAAGTTTTACTCATACATGTGTCTCGCAGTCATTAGATATGTCCTGTATGGCCCTGTGTCCAGGTATGTTGTCTCAAGCAGGTTTTGAGTTCCACTGCAAAGTGGTCAGTCGAGAGAAGGGAGGACAAGGCTTCTACTGCTATATGTGCACATTTTTAAAAAGAAGGTTTAAGGAAGATGAAAAAACTAGACATTTTTCATGCCGGACGTGACCACCTCCATTTTCTGCAATTGTGTCTGTGTTTATTTGGAGGTCTGGAGGTAGCAGCACAGATACAAAGTCACTCAAATGATCATTTAGTTAACAACACACCATCAACAGGTTTTCTTGTCAACACTGACTCTACAGAAGGAGTTCATCCAGCTGTTAAACACATCTGCTCTTTATAATGTTACTTAAGCTGTGATCTTCATCCATCTGTTGTTCTTGCTAAGAGCAATAAGAAAATAAGAACAAGAGCAACGGTATCAACAGCAGCAACAACAATGACAATAATAATTACACCCTAAACTTATTTTTTTACCCATTTATCAGCTTACTCAATCAAGTAGAATATTTAATGAAACTTTAAACAATGCATATTTTGAGCTATTACAGGTTTGTGGAGGGAAGGCATTTTGAAATATTTTGATCTAATCATTTTTTACTTCCACATGTTGCATGTTTGAATGAGGGCAGATATTTTATTTGATTTTATCAGCACAATACAAATTCTTATTCACACACATCATATAGACACACAAAAAAGATGAAAAACAACAGGAGAGACAGTTGTATACACACTGTTGTTATGGCACACCGTACCTTTATTGCAATTGTATTGCACCACTCCTCATTCCCGACCGGGGTCATACAACACATATGCGTATTTATGTCCCACATGTCATCTGCATATACATGCACATACTTGCACACACAACCACACAATCTTTGCTTGAGCGATGATTGTGCTTCACATTAAAATACAGGAAGTACCATTTGTTTGCTTCATTTTAGTTTCTCATTTAGAATGAAGAGAACATCAAACAGTAAAATTCAGTGTTTATGAATTAATTAACAATATGGAGCAAATGTGAACACACCAGCTGCCAACCATAGTGAATTAGTATTCATTTGGAATGGTGCACTTTGGCATATTATCGCATGTGTGCAGATGCTGCTGTACACTTAGAAAGCAAAGGTATGGACAAGAGGAAGTAGAAAATGAATGGCTCTCAGAAAGAGAGGATTTGGAAATGTTTTAAGCTGTCAATGAACAATAGAAGAGAACTAAAATATTTACACAATGGATAAGAGAATGCATGCCTTCTAAGTCTAAGTCTATATTCCATATTTGTTCCTGTGGAGAGAAAGACACACACACACACACACATATTTTTTTTCATTGAGTAATTGGCTGCCTTATTCCATAGAACTGTGGCAAAGTACTCATGTGGGAAAGGTACTTTTTAAGGTCAATTTTAGATTTTTTTATTCTGTCATTTGGGTAGTTTTGTATTGTTTATCCACTTTCACATTGGTAATATGTGAAAAATAAATGTAAACCTCTTTAAGGGGAAGTATTTTGCAAGATATCTTATTCTACTACCTGCCCATTTTCTTTTGGCACAAATACAGTGTTTTATTGACACCACTGGACACTTCACTTGCTATGTTTCCTCTTTCCAGTCATTATATTTTGTTGTCGGGGGCAGACAGAGGTGGGATGAGTTATTGCTAATAATGACAAAATAAATGAGTATCAGCAAGGACGAGATTGTTTTGAAACCTGAGAGAAAAGACCAGGCTTTAACATGTTATTGGTAGGTGACCTTGAGGAAGTTATGACTGCACCCAATCCATTTGTATGTCTCAGAATTTCCTCACAGGACTCCAGTCTTGTGTGGTGGTTCTCTTGCAATATGTGGGATAATGACAATGTATTTTTCATTAAAAAGCAAAAGAAAAAAATATTGGTTAGGATGTGCAACCACTATATATGGTAATTATCCCACCATACTGTAGATGGAAAAAATAAAAAATAACAGTCCAGTTTATAAATGAGGCCATTTTCAGTAACGCCATCCACTTGTTCCCTTATCAGCAAAGCTCGCCTTCCTTTCATTTTATTTTTTTTAATCCTGCTTCTGGTTTTAACATTAAAGACTTTCTGTCACAACACCCACTGCTTTCAAAGGCACCAGTGTGACATGAGACTGCATCTTGGTGCTGATAAATAATTACCCATGCCTCTTTTAAAAAGACATGTTTATTTTTGAAAATATTTTACTAATGGATCATAAATTAAAAATGATCAGGGTTACATGTGAGTAAATTAGTAAATGAGTTTCAGGATAGATGTACTTGGAGACATGGGCTTGAGCTCAGGCAACAGACTGTCCCTGTGTCATGCTTGGACAGCATCTTCCCCTAAAGCAAATTTAAATGCCTGTCATAAGCCATGATGGCTGTACTGACATTATGAGGGATTTTAAAGGTAAATGTGTCCTACAGGTTTGTGTTATGTTCATCATATGTCACAGACAAACCTGCCAACCCCTTTCCAGCCCAACCTATTGCGTAGACCGACCCAGGGACATCCCATCATTAAAGAAATTCAAGGATGTTTACATTTAATGATGTAATTGCTCCCTGGTACATTTTGCTGCCTGCATGATTTCTAAAACTTTTTTTTTTAATCTCATGTGACCATTTCTATTTTGTACCTTTGCTCCTGCTTTGTAATTTCTGTTTTTCCAAACGCTGACTGCCTCAGCAATCCCCAGCGCCTGACATTTCTGGGTTACCAAATGTCTATTAATGCTCAGCATCGCCATGTCTCATCTGAATTCACATTAACACGTTTCCGCTGAAATGATCACATTTGTTTTCACTGAATGATCTTGTTCCATTACTCTGGCCATAAACAGGGCATTTCAGATTTAAGACCAAGACTGTGTAGCAAGGAGGCCGATATGGAAGCAACAAAAGCAGGAAATGAGAAATTGGACGGATCACAGAGGTTATACTCACTCAGTGAACAGCAGTGCAACAAGCCCAAGGTTGATGAATCCCACTTCTTAATTACCATTCTTTCCCACGAGACACTTTTATGGGTGGTTGGGGCATAATAATATATTTCTAACCAGGGACAGGCATGAAAGAATGAAACATGTTCAGATTTACAAGGAACTCAAGTTGATCAGAGAACTGGAAGGGGGAAATAAAGAAAAGGAAAGTGTGACAGAACTGGTTATGGTTTCTCTCACATGGAGAATAGACTGGCAAAGTAAGAGTGGTAAGGATCAGAAAGAAGGGGAGGTACAGTCCTCCTCTTCACGGCATTAAGTATTCTGAGATAATATATGTAATTACTAGCATCATGAATCATTAATCATATTCAAAGTAAAAAAAAGTTCAGTGTAATTAAGTGAAATTAAAACCCATAATAATAGGAAAAATAATTTAAAAAACATTCTTTTTTTCCGTTTTCCACGACAATGTTACACGGGATATGCAATGTAGTGTCAGATACAAGGCAGAACACACTTTGCGAAAAGCCACCTTTGTTTAAACTTCAGCCTCATTATCCTTTTCTCGTTACTCGGCTTCCGTAATATTTCACAGATCACGGGTGAAGGAAAATGTCAGCAATCAACGTTTTCCATCAGGCCCAAGCTATCGACTAAACAGGAGCACAGTACCTCTGCTGTGGTTTTCAAAATGAAAAGCAGGAGCCCACAGAGTCCAGACTAAACTGATTGGCACCATATTGACTCTGCGGCGGCTTTGATTGCACAGCATGTCAATATCAGTCTAATTATTCTTGTGGTATTTACTGTTTTTCCACACTTTATTTGTATCTGAAAATGTTTTGGAACAGTAGTAGAAGCCTGCTCTTCGCCCTCCGCAGGAACTACAGCACCACGTGCAGCAAGGATTCCGGGCGTCTCATTTCGGTACATCTAAAATTATGTCATTTTTCTTCTCATATGAGTTGGCCTAAAGAACATTATTAATAAGAGAACAAAATAGAAATTTTGGAAGCAGTATAGGAGGGACAGAAATGTGCTCACCACAGACATAAAATAATGTTACAAATTACAGTTGTGCCAGCCTTATCTAGATTTACACACATCTTGTTGTGTGAGTGCAGTTCAAAATATTACTGTTTATTTATTTGTTTGTTTACTACATTTTTACTGTTTGTAACAAGAGTTTTTTTTTTTGTGCATTGCCCAGGATCAGTGAGAGGAGACTAGGTTTAATTGAAAAAGAAACTGTCTGCCTGATGGGTTCATCCTATTACACGGGGAGAGAAGGCAGAGGGACATGGAATATAATAATACAGGACTTTTTAAGAAAATTGACCAAGCTTTAAAATAGAATGGTACAACTTTTTAGTGTAGTTTCATCATTTACATTTGTTTCTTTTCCCGATGCTTTTCCCCAAAAAAGACTTACAATGCTGAGACACCTATTTATACCCTATTTATACAGCAGGAGGAGAAACTCAAACCTGGGTGATGCTGGTGACAAATGATATTAAACAAGAACACTCATACATGCATTATTTATCTCCTAATGAAAATGTTTACACCAAACTCCATGGGGTTGTGAGGGGAGAGACGGCAGCTTATGTCCTCACTACTCTTTAGGGTGGGGGTTTTTGCGGGAGGAGGCAGGGATCCCAGTCCTGCAATCTGATGACAAAATGCCCCGCGAGTTTCTGACATTTGGTCCGTGGAGTTTATGTCTTTCCATGCCATCACCGAGCTGCGCTAATGGGCCCTGACATTACAGCTGTAAGAGATGCCAACCAGAAAATGTGACAGACCTCGGTTTCGGGGGGAGCAGATGAAGCACAATAACCCGAGAGCTTGGGCTGCTACACAGGAGTGATCTTGGTGAAGCTAGGAACACACAAATCAAGCACACATGATGTTAATGTTTGATAGTAAATACCCTTGGTCAGACCTAAGTGCCCTGAGTTGTGGGGTCAACAGGTTTAGAGCAGTGTTTTGGAGATGGTTTCAGTGGCGCTTTTCACTGCATCTTATACTAAGTCCGCTGCCCTTTAGGGAACCTTATCCATCACAATTTTAAGATTTATTCAGGTACGGACAGCCATCCATTCCATCAGAGTGGAAATGAATGTCCTTTCAAGATCCGAATCAGTCCTTTAAAGTACTGCTTTTTTAGTGCAACTTATTATTGCTACTATTTTTCATTTCATATCAGGGGAAGCACCGCAAATGCACTGTATATTTAAACTGTTTCTTAGCCATTTAATGCCATTCATCTGTACTTATTTATATGCTAACTGGAATAATAAAAAAAATAAATAAAAATAAAAATAAAAATAACGATTAAGGAATAAAATGCCATAGCTACCGAGTAGAAAGCTGTGTTATTACTGCCTCGTATAAACCATATTTAATTCAGACAACATGTAAATTCTTGTCAGGTCTTACAGCAATGGAATGCAAGAAAGTAGAAATTATATTGTTTTTTTTCTGACAACTATTTACAAGCAAAAAAAAAAAACAAGAAAACCAAACCCACACACACACACACGCACACACACACATGTGTGTGTGTGTGTGTGCGCATGTGTGTGTGTGTGTGTGTGTGTGTGTGTGTGTGTGTGTATATATATATATATATATATATATATATATATATTTATAAAACTGACATTTTAATGGATTTTCTCCACGATGAAGAAATGGATTTCTGTCACTAGTGCACACCTCCATGTACTGCTTTTCCTCAGGAGCTACGTACAACACACCTGTGATGCCCGATAAGTTGTGATGTGAACTCATTGTGCCACAGCAGCTCCGGGCAGGCAGGAGGTCTGCTGCTCTTTTGTCTGGCCTCTCTGGGGTGAAATTGGAAAGGGCTTGGCTTTCGAAGCTGATGTTGGAGCCACACAGAGTTGATGCACAGCATAAGGCCAGTCGTGGTGCAGATCCCCACCCCCCAACATTTGTTGAGAATGAGAATTGTGCAGTTCCCAGAGGGCTAGGATTCTCAACAAGGAGTGGAGTGAAATGTTTTTGTTTTTCTCCATTTCCCTGTCTCTAAAGCGCTACAGCACCTTCCCATATGATATGGTCCCACAAGCATCAACAGTTTCTATTAACTGACTGCTCAGAATAACTTTGTTTCAAAGCCGAATTCCCTGACTGTGTAGCAACAAAAAACTATTGTCCATCTATACACCCATTGTATTTAGTAGCTTGTCCTGGTCAGAAACTGTACCCTAGATGGGATGCCAGTCCATTGCAGGACAGAAAATTATTGTATAATTATTAGATAATAATATATCACATCAGGAGCTATGGTAGCATTGGTGCTTCACACAGTTTGTGAGTGTGTGTGTGTGTGTGTGTGTGTATCTAGCCTTATGCTGAAAATAAAAAAGTTGCCATGATTGGAACAAATCAATAACCACCTGAATTATTCCAATGGTACATTAGCTGTTTTAATGTAAGTCATAATTTATACTGTACATAGACTAGTTTCACAAGTTTCCAGGAGCTGGTAGCTAAATTACTGCCTTTTGGGTTATTGACAATGGAAAATATGTCAGTGCTTATAGAGACATATACTGTACATACCTGCCCCTGTCAGGACTGTGTCAAAGAAAGGTCAACAAAAACAAACTTCTGCTTCTCTTTGTTAAGTGCACAGCCAGGAGCGTAACACAAGTTATTGAAATTGAAAGCACTTCATTTAGGCCGTCTGAGGTGGTCTTTTTATACAGTGCAGAAGTGTAAGGTTTTAGTATCAAATGATACAATTGGAAATTACATCCACACAAAAAGATCAGCCATGTTAAGACAAGTAAGCGGCAAATGGGTAGACTTGTTGCACGTAACCATCAAATTTAATTTAAATATCTGTCTTCAGGCCTCTCTCCCTTCCTTCAGGTCAAGGACATACAAATAGGTCCACTCTTGTCCACAATCTATATCTGGGCCCAAGTCAGTAATGAGCAATGGGCAGAATTATAACAGAGGATTTTGGGGTCAGGATATTTTAGGGAGTCTTGAGCTAAGTAGCTAGACTAAAGGTTAAAGAATTTCTTCTTTAACAGAGAGACACTTTCCCTTAACAAAGAAAGATCTTTCCACGCAGTCAAACGTTCAAGAATCTGTGTGTTCCTTGATCGCTGTTTGTTCTTCTTTTTTTCTTTTTTCACTATAGATCCTAGATATTTACAGTATGGACACAGTCTCTGTTTGCCAAGAAGATACCCAGAGGTACCTGTGTAAACTTACATTTTAGCTATTGCATCTGCAGAGCTGATATTTCCAAAAGTATGTCGTTCCAGAGTATAACACCTATGTTCCTCATGGGATGCATTTGTTTGCTTATGGAAATCTTTTATACCCAACCACTGCAGTGCTGAAATGTTTAATATTAGTAATCATTCTTTTTCATGTTGCTAACTGCAAAAGGAACCTGCACAAATAGGGTAATATAATATTTTGTTTAAAGTAGAATGGAGGAATTTATTGGAAAGAAGTACTGACTCTTTCACCTGCGTAAACTTTGAGGTTTTATAAAGCTGCATGCTGTCAGTTGCTCAGGGCAAAAACATGCATTTATATTTATTGGACTTTAAAATTCATTTTTCCATTGAATCATAACCTTGCTTTAATTTAAGGTTTTAATTTTTGGGCTTAAGAAATACCATTACGAATCATACTTTTCCAGGCTAAACACTTTATGCCAGTATATTACTACATATTTTCTTAATAGAAGCATACAAGAGAACCTTTTATAGATCTGAGATTATGAAGATTCTTTTCAATTTTCAGTGTCATTTAGTTTGCTCTAATAAAGACTCTTAATCATATCTGGGCTACAGAGCAAGCATTTAAATATACAGTTCTACTGTATCATTTTATGGAAAATAGTTCATCGCTCCATCCAAGCTCCACCCAAACCCAACCTCTTTAATACAGAATGTGTTAATGTATTTTACAACATGTGAAGCAAATGCTTAATTGGAGCCTCTTGTGGGGGATGAGTTGAGATAAGAGTTTGATTAGTTCTTGGCACCAGAGACTTGGATCTTAGAGACATCAGGCTGTTCGTAGTTTCTGGCAGATAATGGTGTTGATTTTGATTGGACCAGATGTATGTCCAAGACTTGTTATTTTTTCCAGGCGGCACATTTAGATGTATTACTAAAAAATAAAGTGCAATCTAAGATATTGCACATTTTGACAAATAATAGTATAGCTTAATTAAGCAATAATTAATATTTGTCTTTTTTTATGCAGTGGGGTTGTTCCCATTACTGCGTCAGTCTCCTTTTAATCAGATTGTGCTACTGCACAATTTCCATCATGCTTAGATGTCTAGTTCTCTGTTAAAAAGAAGCCCAGACTAGTTGGTGTGACTTCCATCACAGTACAACTCTACGCTTTAGCAAATACAAATACTAGCAGTTGTGTGTGTTTAAATAATTATTCTTTCCAGGGTTGTTAATTTATACAGGCAACAGCAGAGTTCTCACAGCGAGTTGGCTGGTGCCTCCTTTCAGAGTTCGCCTTTGTGTGCATACAAATTTGTCCACTGATGAAGTATCTATAACAGAAAAGGGATAAAGTGCAAACACAACTCCTTCATACACAAAAGAGTTCAGACTGCTTTTCTACTACAGGCAAGATGACCCTTCATTCCCTGTTTTTGATCCTTTTTGATCATAATTTACTTGAGCTTAATTTGCATGGACTGGAGCAGCTGCAGCTTGGATTAATGAAACAAGTATGAAAATATTTTACAATTAAAAAAGCTTTGAGCACAGCAGTAGCTTGAATATTAACTGTATTACAATAATATTGGAGTGGGAAATATTTTGATGGGTGTAACTGATAAAATGATATTTCTACTTAATTTCTGCCACAGTTGCACAGTTTATATAGTCCAATAGTTTGGAAAATACAAGCGCAACAATTTAAGTTGTGCTGTCAGAATGAAACAAAAAAAACAAATCAAAAGATTAACCCATATTGCTCAGGATCTAGAAGGAGCATAAAAGTGGGCAGGTGCTTGTTAGCTGCTAGCTGACTGAACAGTAAACTCACAGAATGGACATATTCTGTCATGAAGGTCATTAGTGCCCCTTGCATTGTGTATTGAAATAGAACAGGTGGGTATGTATGTTAAATGTTTTTTTTTTTTTTTTTAATTTTATTTAGTGTGTGGCTCAGTGAGTAGTGCTGTTGCTTCACAGGGCCTGGGCTGGACAGGTGTGAGTTTAAATCCAGCTTATTCTATATCAAGCTTATATCTCTGTGAGGTTCTTGCAGGCGCTCTTGTTTCCTCCCCTTGTCATGTGACGTGATTGAGGGTGGTTGGTCACTCTAAATTGCTCATAGTATGTGAATTTGAGTGTAACTGAGTGTGTGTGGTCATCCTGCAATGGACTGGTGTTCCATCAAGGGGCAGCTTCACAGCTTAGTGCCCATTGCTTTCCTGATAGTCTTTGAACTGCCACGACCCTCCTCAGGATAAGCAGTTAATGATAATAGATGGATGAATGGATATTTTTATAAATACAATTGATAGATTTTAATAAATACAATTACTTATTTATTGTTGAAGGAAATAGCTGCACATGTTGAATTCCAGGTACACTACGGTGCAGTTTTTGAGTTTTCCTCCACTTTTCCAACAGGGGCACACCCCCCTCCAAAAAAAGATCTCTTTTTTCATCCAAAGATATTGTTTCTTACACATTTCATAAATCTTTTTCAAGCACAGTGCTTATTGTACTTGTTTGTATGTTTGACCAAAAAAACACCTTCGGCTATATGAAGTCCGACAGAAACGTAGCCTTTGCTAAGAAACGCATTAAGAATGACTTCGTGTGCAGAATATTTTCAGGTAGTCTTTCTGTTTCTCTTCAGTGAGTTTGCAAATATCCTCCGTCCTCGCACACCATCATATCTACGCAGCAGCTCTTGGCAATTCCCAGAAAAGCACAGCGTGGATCTCACAGTGCGTTCCGTGTCATTATCATTATCAGTGCTGATTGCTGATTGTTATGGTGTTTGCACCTCTCGCCTCTTCAGCCCATGCTGTGTATTTGGGCAGCACTGATTGTGCTTCAGCCCACAAACCCCCTTCTTGGCTCCTAATGGAAGACAAGCTTGTCTTCTTGGAGAACTCTTCTGGGGGGGTTCAACACACATAATAAATGGGCTGCAATCACAGTGTACACACTCTCACAGAAAAGCAAGAGGCAGAACACAGCCTGTGTGCAGCGTGGAACCGTACTGTAGCTATAGATGTCTGAACAGATTTTATTGAACATGTCTACTGTTACGTATGACATAAATCTTTCAAGGTGTTTGTTTAAGTCACGGATTAAAACACCATTTCGGTGATCTTAGGCCAAAATTGAATTTACTATAGATTTATTTTAGAGGCCTGCTTTTAAAAAGAGAGAAAAGAAAAAAAGAAAGACAGTGAGCGAAGATGCACTTCAGACTGTAAAGTAAAAGCAGAAAACAATGGAACACTTCGACATAGGATGTGGTGGAGACACGCTCGTTCATTGTGCACTTTGTCTGCTCCGCTATGTTGTTATTTATTTCAGCGTTTTAATCCCAGCACAGTCAATAATATTCTTTGTTATCTGAAAATAGTGTGTCTGAAAAAGTCCTCCTCTTTTGTTGAGAGTAGTGGTCTGTGACTCTGCTCTTTTGGCCCCTCGAATAACGTAATCATTAAACGCTGTTTTCTGCCAGCAATTACCTTTGGTGGTGTTGGGTCACAAGCAACAAAGAGAGCGAGATAAGGGGCAAGGAAGAAAATGGGAGGAGGACCACAAGAAAATGCCTCTGTATCCTGCTATTTAAAGTAATGCACTGCTGAAAGCTGGACTTAGGATTTCATGGGGAGGCCTGCGTAATAGTGGCAAATTGGATTAGAGAGACTGCATGAAAGATTTTTTTTTTTCTTTTCATAATATATCTTAAGCTCAAAAGCAGAGAAACCTAGACCAGGATCAGTACAACTGAAATATTTTCTGTTCATTTGCTTTCAAAATTACTTTTTTTTTTTTTTAAATTAGCCCACATTAATGCTTTTATTGAAAGCTCCAGATAGGTAACAGATGTGATCTAGTGAATTAGTCAGTCTGTTTCATTTCTCTGCCAGGTCTTGTCTTTAAAACTGCACTTCTATTAAGGGCAAGAAAGATCTTAGCAAGTAGGATTTACAATAACACATCCAACTAGTAACAGTGTGCAACTGGTCTCAAGAGTAGAGTTTACCCCCTTGTTTGTTTGCTGCTGTGAAGTGTGTATTTTTGAAGACCTTGTCAAAGGTCTGATCTGAGCTGCCATTGACTGCATCTGGAAATTTGTTCCAGTGCTGCAGTATATGGGAAAGAAGCACCCCATGTGTTGCTATTATCAAATCGCAGCGCAAAGAAAAGCTTTGAATGAACAATATGAAAATGAATTGGAAGACACTTTGTTTAGTGCTTCTCTACAGTTTCACTGAAGGCTCATAGCATATTGATGACTGTTGAACAGGACAAATGACCCAAGTGGTTTTTCTGCTGGTTCCTCACTGGTTTCTGATTGGTTGTTTCTAAGAAATGAGCAAAGCTGAAAATTATGAGACAGTAATTTGTGAATTCTGAGTTCTCCTAATAAGGACATGGGAACAAAAACTGAAGTTATTGTTTTAAACATATATGTAAAATAACAAGCACGCTCACAACTAGCTGAGTGGGCTAGTCAATGGTTGTGGTTGAGGAGAGCTCAACTAGAGTGGGGAAAGTTAGGACAGGGGTACTGAAGGTGTTACGGGCAGCAAGATAGTTATTGGTGGCTACGTGGATCTTTGACCTAGTAGATTTGGAGGGGGGTCTGGGACACCATGCCTCACTGCTGAGCCTTCCGGAGGTGTCATGGGCTTAAGCCAGTGAAACACCAATGAAGGATGGTGTCTACCTGATGACCCCAGTGAAGAGCTTACAAGGTGGTGTGGTAGGGTTGCGGGATTGGGTGGGCAGGTGGGCAGGTCATTAGATTGGTATGGTTGGGCCCTATGCTTCATCCCAGTGGGTAAGCACAGGCTACATGCCATCTTATCCTGTATATGCGTACTTAATTAAACATATATGTAAAATAACAAGCACACTGTTAAAAGAAGACCTCTGAAGCGATTTAAAACTTTCCTAAATTATATATCTTGTGAAACATATGTATGATTATAGTGTCCTGCACTGTTATGAACCTTTCATTGAAAAGCTGTCCTTCATCACGAGATACTGCTGATTCTGTTTTCCGTGGTCTGGACCATAAACACACTCAACGTTGCAAGTGCATTCAGACAGAATAGGAATGTGGGACCTCCTTAAATCAGCTTGATTACACTTTGTTTATGGGTCCCATCTATTTCAGAATGATGGAGAGTCTAAAAGTGGAAAAAAGTATCTTTTTAATAAAAAAATTACATGATCAATGTTTCATGGCCTTAATGAGTGAATCAAAAATCTGAATTTTTGGAGACAGTTTTTTTTTTTTATTTCAGTAGTTTAGTTTATATTTTACTGTATCTTAAAAGAATTCAGAGGAAACCCTCACATTTATAAGATTTATAATAATAAATGTATAAGACACACAGATTTTATTATAATATTATTATTATATTATATACTGTAGATATAATAATAATAATAATAATAATAATAATAATAATAATAATAATAATAATAATAAAGGCTCAGCAAGTCAGTGGAGTTTGAATGTTCTCCCTGTTTCTATGAATTTTCTCTGAGTTCTCTGCTTTCTTCCCACATGTCAGGAGTTTCAGGTTAATAGATCACTGTAAACTGCTCACAATGGGTGTGCGTGAGAGTGAATGGGTGTATGTGTGTGGTTACTATCAAAGAGACCAGAATCCTATCTGGCACTATTTTCATACTGAATAAGTTCCAGACTTCTAACCTTTAACTTCAGCAAGATAATGCACCAAGTCACACGTTGAGTATCATCATTGAATGGTTCCAGGAATATCACACCGAGTTTTCATTGCTTCAGTGTCTTGCACCATCCCCAGATCTCAACCCTATTGAGCATCTTTAGGATGAGGTAGAACAGGCTTTTTGTAGCAAGACTGTGCAGCTTTCCAGTTTACAGCAACGACTATGCAACACAATCAGTTCCACATGATACAATATTCCTGCCCACACATGCATGATCTTGCAGAATCCATGCCCAGACAAGTTCATGCTGTTTTGCAGGCCAAAGGAGGCGCAACACACTACTAACTATGTACCTAATAAACAGTCATCTCAGTGTATAAATTAACGTAGGCAGTAGCACTTATACCCCCCACTATTCAATTCTTTCTGCTTATTTAATAGCCCTAAAGTTGCAAAAGGGAATCAGCATCAGTACAAGTGATAACTAAAGCCAAAGATATGAGTTGAACATAAGGATGGAAAAACTAAAAAATGGAACAGACAACACATTATAAATGTTCTTTCCTCAGACCCAGGAGAATGACAAGTGGTTCTTTAATTACAGCCACTGGTTGGACTCGCCTACTTAATGAAAAATGGCATCTTTCCCCTTGTTGGACTCCCATGGGGTTAAACGGTTTCATTATTATTAATGACCAGCCATTTGCCTGTCCAGATGTACTGCTGAAGTGGGGGCAGGGCAGAGAAGGAGGATGGGGGATGTAAAATAATGAAGTAATAATTGAAGTAATTACAAACTCAATTATTACTTTTCAAATTCCATTTGTTGGACAGCACAAGATGTCGTTAATCATATGGTCTCTGACTCTCCGATGCTCTGTCTCGACCTCGCCCACGCTTGCCTCTGGCGACTACTTTTTTCAGAGCAGAGACTCTGAGAGTTAACAGAATCCTCCAAAGGGTGGGGATTGGTTAGGGGATGGTGTACGCAGTGGGGGAAAAAAGCCAGCTCTTTAGCATAAACAATAACAAAGAGCCTGGTAGATCAGCCTCCTTCCTGAAACAAAAATGTTCACTAAAATGGTTCTGCATGAGACGACAGACCCTAATGAGCAAGTGCATATAAGGAAAGGCATGGACTGTAGCTTGACAATCACAAAAGAAACAAAATAATGAACTTGTAAATTACGTACAGTGGTACATGCTGAGCAATGCAACTCGTATATGCTCACATAAAATCAATACTCGGAACTGTACAAGCAAAATAACATCTCAGACTTTGTTAACAGTAGGGGGATTTTTTTGGGCTTTGATCTGCATGTAGTTAGTAATGTCATTCAAAATGGCATCCCTGAAGCATGAGTGTAGGGACAGCAGGCAGCATAATGTTTACAGCTGCAGTCTCTGGACTTAGAGGTTGTAGGTTTGATTTCAAAATCTTGCTGTAATACTGCCTAAGGTTCTGTATTGCTCCAGTTAACATTACCATGTGTTTTGAAAGTGTAATTTTGTGTAAAAAGCTGCTTTGGAGGATAGACTCAGCTGAATAAGTAACTAAATCTCTACCCCTTCTCCCACCTGCTGTATAAACAGTCTCCCCCCACCTTACAAAGGTAATATGTGTTCATGAAAATATGAAGTGCCATAAATTAAAAATATGATTACTGTTATTCAGCAATTCCTCGCTATCTGAACTCTCAATCCCCAAATTTTCATTATAATGGCTCTTGGAAATTCATGACTGTATATTAGTCTCTGAATGGAAACTAAGTCTTTTCTGATTAGATACCTGGTGTTCAGTGTTTATCATGCTCAAATTATGAGTTTATAGTTATATAGGTGTTTTCTGACAAACGGGGTGCACATTATTTATTTTTGCTTCCTTTTTAAAATAATCGGAAAAAGGTACTTGGTATCCGAAAAATTCGGTGTCCGATGCGTTTTCAGAGATCAACTACATTTCGATATCAAGTGATTACTGTACACTCCCAAGCTTCAAATACAGCCTAAAATATAACAAAATTTTATTGAAATAAACAGTCATTTCAACAGTTAACATTAATGATCATATCACTGTATAAGAAGCGAGTTTCATTAATTAGTTTATAATACTGCATGGGGTTTATTTTTACTTGTTCACCTTTTTTCAGATATGATGCACTGTACAATTCACAAACACTTACAGATAAACCATACATACAAAATGTGATGGTGCTGCCAGGGGAATTGCAAATTGCGTTTTATGCAGCTCCTTGCACCAAGTTTGAGATGTTGTACATAGTTCACTGAGTTTACCTTTTCTGTAATGTTTTGAGCAATGTTTTTGCTAGTTTGCCTTGCTGCACATTGCGGGATGTCCACCTGGGGCAAGCAACCGTGGATGGCATTTGTATGGTTAGGAGTGGCAAGTATGGAGTTAAACTGTTTTTGAGTTGGTCCTTGCACTGTCTACCATTTTATTTTCAAGATTGTATTCGAGATGTGCACCCTGTTTACAAACGGCTTATGCAAGGATTCTTCACTATGGACCCAGTCTGCAGCAGCACCGCAGGGGGTCACTACAAAATGATTCTCAGTGTTAATGTGTTAAGTCAACCAAATTTAACATTCCAAGTTGCTTTTGAGAAAAGGATCAACTAAATGAACAACACAATGCTGATTCTGCTGTTTCAGTTGTGATATACGACTGTTGTTGACAGATGGTTTTGATTCACTGAAACTGTAAATATTATAATAAGTGTCCTTGCACTAAGGATTCTCAGTCATAATTTTCAGTACATATTTGAATAAATGTAATGTGTCACATATTTTTAAACATTTCCATTTTTGTAACATGTTCACTTTAATGAATAACTGATCTGAACCTATAACCAAGGATGGATGTTGGGATGTTGGGTTGTTGGGAAATCACCTTTGTGAGGTAGAGATGGCAGGTGTGTGTCTGTACTACATGTTCCAAGTTTGTGAGGATTAAACACAAAGGGCCTGCATGGGTATAAATAGGACACACAGTGGACAAATATGCTGTTTTGCTAAATTATTAGCCTGTTATGTGAGAGAACTGCGCATATTTATGGAACCATGAATAATAAGAAATAAAGTCATGATTTATGTTTCTGATGCTGTGATAGAGACATACAAGCTATAAACTAGTATGAACCAAATGCAAACATGCTTGTCCTTCATGCTGATCATTGATTCAGCAATAGACCCTTATCACTGGTTAGAGATTGAATCACTGCCTATTTGTGGAGCAAATTTAATTGGATCTCGGTGAACACTTGTATGTAATTATCCCTTTAATTGATACTAATAGGGTTTCCACATGCTTGCATAATGACTTGAATAATTACCCACTGCTTCTCATACTGTAAATGTCATCCAAAATGCACACAGAGGTTATCTACTGCTGGATATCCTTCATTCTTTGAAGAAGTCATTGACAGCACCAACACAAACACTCATTACCTGTTGTATGAATAAGACCAGGGTTCATTATGGTGTTTGGTGATAACCACATGATTCTTTATAATTTAACCAAACATCCTCAGAAATATCACGAGAGAGTGTTGCTGTAAACTTTTAAACTACAGTTTCACAGGACTTTTGGAGAAATTAATATCATTTTGCTTATATTATTTATATATACATGGAAAATACATCACTTTTGCAATTCAGGGCATGCACATCTCTTGGTAACAAGAGACCCAACAAGCCAAAGTAACACTGACTGTGTCATAATACCACAAGTGCACTGGTACTGAAAAAAACATTTCTACAAGGTTTTTTTTTCCCTATAACTACTGTGTAGATATTGATTTTATGTTGCGGTGCTTTTAAAAAGTCATCAGAAATGACTTTACAGAAATAAAATGCATGTGAATTTCAACATACAATTATCAACACAAGGCAGCCAGTGGCAACCTCCTGTGAACCTCTCCATTCATCTGTATTGAGAATATTTTTTTCTATTTGCATAGCTTGCTTTTATCTCATGTGAATTATAGTTTTTTCCTATTTATTCATCTGAGTGTTTTATGCTGAAGTGTACTATTACAGGGAGGGAGGAGTGGTACTTGACCTGGTATCCTTCAGGTTATAAGCCTATGTCTTCTATTACTACACTTACTGCTGGCTTGACCACACAGTTTGCCAGAAAAGAAATGCTAATATCAATTTATTGCGAGGGGTACAGGACTAAAACAATAAATCAATATGAAGAAGAATCAGAGTTCACCTGGAAAGGTTTGCAAGAGGAAGATATGCACATCTTGTGTATAAAAACTGTGGCCTCATGTAGGTCAGCAAAGGGTGAACGTTACATTTAAACGTACTTAAGAACAGCAAAATAATTCATCTTGAAGGTACTATGAGCAAAACTGTTTTTTTTTCCTGAATACACAAGGCACTAACACAACATTAGAAACAGAACTTTGCCTCTGGCTGACAAAAGCATTGAGAGCTGTCATCAACATCAATCTGACGAAACAGGTCCCCGCGGAGCAGCAACTGATACTGACTGCACCTTTAGAGCTGTTCAGCTGGAAATATCACATGTGGAAATAGCATTTCCCACCATCGACACAAAAGCCACTGACAGCCCGTGTTCTGAGAGATCCTGAACATCAGGCCAGTAGAGGGTCTGCCACAGATACCTTTCTCACCACAAATAATTAGACGGTTTACCTGATACCTTTCGCTCGTGTTTCACACAGCCGCATTTGGCAGGAGCACACACAACGACACAGTCAAACTCTATTTTTAGTTTGCGTGTGAGCGTCTACATAAAGGGCTATGTGTGCATTTTTTTAATTCATGTACATACCAAGCTCATGCAGGCACATAAACGCGTGATGTTTGCAAAAGCGGTTTGCTGCTCTGCAAAGGAGCAGAGCTCAGCTGTTCGACTGAGAGCCTCGAGGAGATGGGGAACGCTAGTCTCTCCCTCCACCCTTCCATCCCCCAACACACACACACACACACACGCACCCTGCCAGTGAGAAACAGTCCTTCCCTTAATGAAGTTAGTGACCCTCTGAAAGGTGACATATTTACTGCTCCAGTGAATTATTCACTGCCTCTCTAAGGCAAGGAAGCCCAGAGAGAGGGCAAGTTTCATCCCGTTTCGCTGGGAGATGACTTACCTCTCCCTCCAAATGTGTCTCTGATCATTTCCATATATGACGACTGTCAGGTCAAATTTTTCTCTAAAAACACATGAAATCTGGGTCTATAAATAAAACTTTAATTGAGAATAAAAGGATTTTGTCAACTCCTTCTCTGCTGGCTACATAACTTTTTATATCACACAGATATATGCCGTACAAGATGCATGTATTACATAAATCACAATGCACAAAATCAATGATACCGATATATCAAGGAGCTATGCAATATTTACAGGACTAAAAGAACCTCAGCAGTTCTGCGCATCTTTAAAGTGGGAAAAATCTGTACAAATCTTGATACTCCACTAAATCGCAACTACAAATTCCAGTCTGTTCCTCTAAGACCTGACAGGCTCAGCATTAGATGAGGCATGGCATGTGAAACACGCAATGGCTAGAATCTGTAAAACTCAGAGGATTCAATAATTGATAACATTCTTATTTATGCAAATAAGTTAAATTATTTCTACATGACAGCTTGCAGCACAAGCCTGGAGGACTAAAGTGATGTTTCTACAGGGTTTTTTGTCTTACTGGGTTAAGAAACATAATACCAAAGACTTTTATCCATCCTCTGTGTTGATTTTTTTTTTTTGCATACTGTTTTACATTCTAATTATTCAAGCTGACAAACTGTATTGCAGACATTCAATTGTGAAGCTTTTCCATAGGGTGGTTTTAGTTCTGAAGGCAGGTAGAGCATAATGAGATAGGATGATTCGTGTGTCTTTCTGTTCACGCACACACACGCGCGCGCACGCACACACATGAAAACACGCACATACGAACACACAAGCACAAACACACACACAGGCCTGCACACACACACGTCAGGTGCAGTTGCTATTAGCTGTGTTGTACGTTATACCTTATACTGTGCATAATGGGTATAGGGTGGGACAACAGTTCCTGCATTTCACTGAATTGACTATATTTGCTTAATTTACTCGATTATATAAAGATTATGTGATAGCAGGAAAAAATGGGTCTGCTGATGTGACAGTGATTAAAACAAACAATGGTTGGTTGAGCTGCTCATTAAATGTTTAATATGGTAAAGCTGATGTCAGACACAAACAAGAGGGATTTTTTTTGCACGATTTAATTAAGCTACAGGGAATTCACTTTATACAGTAGGTAAACAGTGAGAACCATGGGAATTTTGTTGCAAATAAAACACACTGGTAGAGGTTTTTCTTCATAAAGCCATGAACTAAGTTCCTTCACCTCACCCTTTTATCTTAAGAAATAAATTAAAAAAATAAATAAATGATTTTTTTTTTAAATCAAACTTTAGCTCTTTTTCTTCATTTCATTTATTTGCAGGTCAGCCCTTATTAGCATTCATTCCTGTCTGCTCCATGTGCCTTTTCTCCACTAAAGCCATAACTGCAATATTAGGGAAATGAAAATGAGTGCCTTTCTTTTTTTTTGTGTTTGTTTGCTCAGCTACAGAGGTGAACCTGCAGCGAGCCCTGGCTGAGGCCTCAGAAACCTGCACTCAGGAGTGTCTGATCCTGGGCCACTCCGACAGCTGTTGGATGCCCCCAGCGCTGACCCAGTTCCAGCCTGCCCACAACACCACACGGTCCACCTTCAGCTTCCAACAAGGCTGGGCCCGCGGGGCCAAGCCAGACGGGCGCCACACTCTCGGCCGGTCGGTGCCCAAAGACGATCTGGACAAAGGGAGCAGCCGGCCACAGTTCTACAACACACTGGAGAGACACTGCAGTAAGAAGGAGGACCCTGTCAAGGTGATCCCCCTGGCAAACTTCACTCCAACAAGCCAGCCGGCACCAGCTACTGGAGGCACCAGCGCTTTTGTTCATGAGCATCAGCTATAAAAATATTGCCATTGGGACACCCTCATCCCTAGAGCAGCCTGCCCATTGTGGCCGGCTAGAAGATTGTCCCTTCAGTTCTCTGCCACATATCGCCTAGTGTATGTGAAGGATGTATAAAAAGGCTTGCTAATTATGTGAAAGTAATCCTGTAAGTACAAAATCCATGGTGATAACATTAATGGTAGCATAGTAGTTCAAAAGGTTTAAAGAAGTAAGACAAAACCAAAAAGGAGTATGACAAAACCACTATATACAGTATGCACAGGTTTCCCTTGTAGAACAAAATAACATTTTTATGAGAACCCCAAATTACAAACAAAACCATAATTTTTTTAAGGATCTGTAAACCTTGTGAGAAATGTCTTATCAAAAAAAAATTTCAGTTCCAAATATGCACCATGGTGGGGTTCGGTTAGACAAGATTTTCCTCCCCTCATGATGCATGGCTCAAAATGCTTCTTTCAGACCCTCTATTCTTCTGATTTCTAACTGATCCATAAAGTTTCCTAAAGATGATTACTCAGACTTATCCACAGAGGTCTTCTGTAATCCCACGTGAAGCCCAGAAAAGGTGGGCAGCCACTGATACTTGGGCCCCCTGAAGTTTATTTTGTCCCCTTCTACCATTTTTCCTTCTACTCATAAGTCTGCTTGCTGCTTTGTCCAATTCCAGACAACGTTGCTGTTTCCATTACTGTTTTGACTGTGCATAAGAATACTCTTTGCACAACTCTTCATTGTTCAGTGCTCTGCATCACTCTACGAAGAATAAGATTTCTCTCTAAAACTAAATTGAATTGAACTGTACTGAATTAATGAGCCACCAAAAAATAGTAGCGTTGGACAAACTGTGCTTCTGCAATCACTGTTGCTTACTCTGAGTTGTGCATCGCTTCAGAGAAAAGTATTTGCTAAAGGAACAAAGACAAGTTGCAGTTGCAAAGAAAGCGTACCTATTTTAAAAGAGGATGGCATTCTGTGATTTGATTTACATTTAAATGTATACATTTAACAGACACAGGTCAATATATGACAATTTTTAAATAAAATTTAGTTGCCAAAGATGACTTACAATGTTAGACACATCAGTCTTAACTCCCTACCATTATTTACCCATTTATACAGCGTATCACTAATTTCCTTAGACACCCAAACTATGGGCAATTTATTTTCTTGGTTTAACCTGGAATGCAAATCATTGGTTTGTGGGAAGAAGCTGAAGGACCAAAAGGAAACCCACAGGGAAACATGGAGAGAACGTAAACTGCACACAAAATGCACAAGAACAACAGAAAAAGCAACAAATGAATGATAAAATAATATTTAGATGATAGGTAATTGAGAAAGGGGATTTTGACCTACCAATTCTTTCTGTAAATTTTATTGAGCACTAGACTATGGGTTATACATACTACTCAGTAAATGATGATATCAATGAGAGGTTCAAGGAGGTTCAATTCCCTGTGGCATACCTCTCTCTAACCACTTTCATTCATGGTCTTAGACAGGAATCTCTTGGTTCAGGAACACATTGTGTATTTTTCCTATTTATGTTGATGGTAATAAAGGGTTCGCTTTACAAGCATATCTTCCGGAAAAAATTACGCACAGAAGACAAGGGAAACCTGTATAGTGGTTCGGTCATGCTCTTTGACATCTGTCCCTGTAAATAAAAATGTAGTTCTAAACCAAAGTAGATCCTCATCTGAAAATGAAAACAAAAATTCACAGGTACTGTATGTTTGTCTGTTTGGCAAATAATGGATATTTGTAAGCTGTAGTTTAAAAGGGAAACTCTGGCTTGCTCTGAATTTAAAGGAATGATGAATGCCAGACAGTTCAGATATAAAATGCAAGTATGATTCTTTGAACTGTGTCTTTGTGGCTGACAAATACAAATAGGGATGACTGGTGGCTATTTGACTGACTAAATCACTGATGCTGCAGAGAAGGGAAATGTATATTTGCAAGCACCAGTTGGGTGTAATGTGGCTGTTTGCTCTTCTGAGACAGACTGATCACATGGAACAACCGACAAAGTACAGGAACGCTTGCGAATCCAGATTCCATTCGTCTGTCATCCTCATCTGGATGGGCAGCTAAAAACCAAGGCCCTTCAGTAAAGCCAGCCACATAGTGAACCCTATTTGCAGAAGTGCTTTTGATGTGTTGTTCATGTGGACCGTCTTCAGAAATACATGAAAAGCTCTTGCAGTTGTTGTGGCAAGTTTACCTCAGATCATCTGCAGGACAGGCGTTCCTGCCTTCTCTCAGAAGGAGTACTTTTTTCAGTACCTACTCAAATTCTGGGTTATAGGCATTATGGTTATTTATTTTCCATTCTATTCTTTATCACATTTTCTTTAGAAACAATTTATGCATCATAACAAGTGCTATGGAACCAATTATAAGGATCTCCCTGCTGTATAATTACTTTGATCTTTAATCACCAGGACAGTTGTAGTCATGGAAGAGTGAACTTCAGGAGTTTAATTGGCTTATGGTTATTTTCGACTTTTGCTCTATGCATTGCTTTGCTCTCCTCCTTAAAATGTGCTGCACAGAAGGACATTCTGCTGAAAGAGCACATTCACATTCATTCAAAATATGTTCAAAGTATATATAAGCCTTGATAAACTCTAGCATCAACAACAACTGTAAATATTCTCAACCATCCTATATTGCATATACTACAAACATTTAAATTCAGTTCAAAAGACTAGTTTTTTTTTTTCATTATGGCCATATGACACATTAAAGTAAAATTAGCAAACAATTCCTGTTTTACGTGCAACAAATCACACAACTAATGATAATAGACACTAAGACTTAACAGTTATGTAAAGAATGTAGTTGGTATGTTCAGTCCATTAACATGTTTGTTTCTTAAAGCATTTTGTGTAACTAAAATGCGCTGTACACAGCATGCATTCCATTTCAGCTTTTGTTCCTTATAGTGTTTGAATGGAAGTGGATTTCAGGATTTTAACTGCATCACACAAACAGTAGTATTACTACTTAGTCTATTCTGCTGACACTCATGACTTGCAGGTCAGTGAGCCAAAAAATTACTTTGCTAGAAATTAGGCAAAAAGGTATTGAAATAATGTGTGTCATAATAGTGCTCTATAGAGGCTCGATTGTTCTGTTGCTCGCTGAACCAAATGATGACACACTCACACTGGCAGTTAGTCCCTCAACTGCCTTATAATTGTTTAATGCATTTAATCAAGGAGAATAATAACACTGCTGAGAGTTTGTCAGGGGGGTCTGACATCAGCACATCCAGGCCTGAACCTGCCAGTCACTGAATTCGACATCACGTGTTGCTGACTGACCTTTCCCATCCCCTGTCAATATCACTGCTGCTGTGAAAAGCCAGTTACAGAACTCGATCACATCTTTTTTCTTTTTAAGAACACCAAGACATAATAATCGTAAATAAAGAAAGCTATACCGCCTTAAAAAAGTTAGTCTAGTTAATCAGAACGTGGGAGACACAGATAAGAAGACCAACTCCTTAGATGTGTTAATATTGTGCATGTGCCCTCCGTATGCTTTTTAATCTGCTAACTCATTTGTCTTTCCAGTTTCAACAAAAGCTTAGCCGTTTAGAATGCCAGTATTGCTGCTCATCTATTTATATTTTGTAGACTGTATCAGAAGGGATCAGTTAATAGTTGACTAGCTATGATCTTCTTTTACAATAGTGGAAAACAATATTATTCTCCTAACTATCTAGAGGCGAGTGACTCAAGAGAACAATAATTTACCTGGCCATTATAAATTAGCTACCCTAGTAAAAATAAAACTGATGGAAGGAGATGTGCAGAAGCATTACACTGAAAGCATAAAACTGAACTTCAGAGATTATTGTAACCTTCACAAAATTTACTATTATTATGGAGTTTCTTTGTTTTGCAGTCAGCTTGTCCTACCTAATTCACTGGGAAAATATATATATATACATATATAACTGAAAATATTGTAAAAGTAGATGTTTGCTTGCTGTTTTTCTTTGAATATATAAAAAAGTCTATGAATGAACTTCTCTAAAAACAATTCTATACTATTCCGTCTCATGCACTCATAGGTGAATTATACAAGATGTACAAATTAAAATAATTAGGTGCCAAAGTGTTTAATAATGAACCAAAAAAGGAAGCCAAAAGGCAGTGAAACACATCCCTTTTTTTCTGTTTTTCTAAATAACTTCTAAACACTGGGGGAAAAAATGAAGACAGAAGTCTAGGTTAGGGTGTTTGTTTCGACTAACTTCATACTGGTAGATGGTTAATACTCTACCAATTACCTGTCCTGCATCCTCATCTGCATGTGCTAACTGCAGTCACTGACAGTGGGTGAATATTATTACTGCCTCTCAGTTAGTGCTCTCTGGTGACTTAGGAGGTGTGTCATGTGGCTCTCACCCTAAGATGGTGTTCTGCTTATATCCCTGTATGAAAAGAATGAAGGCAGAATTTAGTTGTCTAAATTCTAAAGTTACAGAAAATAGATACAAGTCAAATTTCCAAATGTGTTTGCATCAAATTCTGATAAATATACAGCAAATATAGGAATTAAAACATTTGCAACCCCTAAATAGTTATCTCTTACAAGGGAAAGGGGAGTCTTTACAGCGGTATACATGATTCCCCAAAAAGTAAAATAATGTTTAGATGATATTTAAGTTCTTACAAGATGAAAAGACAATCTTTGGTGTAAAGTATATAAATACATATGTATATATTAATGTCGGTTGATATGCGTGTGTTTTATGTACAGTACATGTGTGGATGTGTGAGTGTATGTGTGGGTGCATGTGTTTGATATGCACACATGCTGGCAGTTTATTCTGCAATTGCATACTGTCCACAATACATTGAACAAGAATAATTTAAAAAATACTGTATAAAATTATCGCTATAATATACCTGCTTGTAAATCAATATAAATGGTTATTTATATTAGCTGGTGGAACTCACAATTGCTTTGAGGGAAAGCTGTTCTTGTTTTCCAACACTACAAATGACTGATCATTTAAAGAATATTCTGTCATCCCTCTGTAAATATGTCATCTACAGTGACTGTGTGGGAGAATATTTTACTATAATCAATAGGTGTGATTATTTTCTTGTCATGGCATTTTACTTGAATCATTAAATATTGTGTATCTTACAAAAATGTTTGTTTCTTGTTTATTTCGCTGCAAAAAAAAAAAAAAAAAACTATTTAACCTGACCAGGCTTATTTAGACCTTCAGTAATTTTACTACTGTCAACAGGCAGAAAGGCCACATGTCATGGCAGGTTTAACTGCTCTTTGTCCTTGTTCAGCTTTCCCTACACAGAGAAGACCATTTCTGATGAGGTATGACAGGGAAAAAACGACATGAAGAGGCTGGTTGTCGGTGTGTAATATTATAACTGCATTTTGCATCTTAAGTGTAAATAGCATAGATTTATATCTATATTACATCTAAATGTAACACATTTAATGCAGACTTTACTCTATCTAACTTTCTAACAATTTAACTCAAATTTACCTCTCTAGTCAGATTTTGTATGCAATCCAACCTGTTCCACAATAGCCTTGAATGGCTGATGGAATAAATTAAGCAGGTGTGTTCAGATAAGCATATGTATTGGCAATTGTTACCTGGCAGTAAGCACATCTTTTCCTGTGTAACCATACAATTACACAATGTCCAGATCTTTTTTTATTCAAATTAAAATAAGGCAATTAAAAGATTATCTCGTATTTATTTCCCTCCAACTCCGGTGTTTTAGACTGGTATTACACACTATCTAATCGGTTACATAAAATCACTGGAGCGCTAGACTGTGTTTCATAACACTGTGAATGGGCATTGTCAACCAAAATAATATTTTAAAATATCTGTCAGGTGTCTTTCAGATGTTCTCTCTTAATCGATAGAAAAAGAAAGGCACATTCACCTATTGTTAATTCAATTTTGAACAACAGGATAAACAGCATGAAAAATGTTTTGAGCATATTATACCGAAGACCCTGGAGATTTTTGTCTTTCTGTCCTGGACCACCAAAAAAGTAACTGATTTACACTATGGTATAGATCTTCTTTATCACATAAGCTTGTTCTGAATGAATAAGGGGTGGATAAGGAAAACCTCTTCTGTCAACTTCACTGTGAAAATCAGTTATTTTTGCTATATAAGATGATGTCAAGTACACACATCAGGAGAAAAATAGCAGGATACACAGGTGCTGAGTGTGACTCTTCATTGATAGGGTATGGGGAAAATTGTATCTATTCAGTGCAATATTCAATGTTACATAAGTAAACAGGGAGTTATGAAGGACACTGAGAATTGACAGGGTAAGGTTCAGGCTCAGGAACATGTCTAGTTGCACAGGTTTGGCAAAGTGGCCATTGAGGTCTTCCATCTTGGGCTGTTTCTTCTAACTAATTTATAACAGATTAACTAAATGGTTAAGCATCAGCTTATTATTTGCAGGTGTGTGGATGTTTATTATTTCTCCTGGTTCCCACTTCTGCACCCCTCCAACGACAAGCCTCACACCCTCCCATTGATAGACCACCTAAAAAATAATATGCTAAAGGCTGTCTTTTGTGAAGCCACCAGAGAGGAGCATGATTGGTTTAAAGGTAACTTTCCCATCCCAGGAGGTAGAAATGTAGAGAAAGCATCACCCACTTGATCACAAAGCACTCTTTTTCAATAGTGCTGCAGTGTCCTTCCCAAGGTGCTGGATTACCACTGCTGCATAAGACAGGGTAGCTTTTACCCTACCTCCTGGGACAGGGCAGCCCATAGACCTCCAACTAATGCATCTGTTTCTACCTAAAATACTGTATCTAACAACAGCAAACATTACCAGGAATGGCACACACCTCTTAACTAATGTGTATAGAAGAGAGTGATCAAACCTACAAACATGATTGTTATGTGACATGCTGAACGGTTTTCTTTTCTGCCAGAAAAACACAGTGGAGACAGTAAACAATTCATCATAACAGTAAATCAAACTATAATGACTGAACAAGCCTGAATAAGACAAGTTCTTGGATAAGGTGTTCTGTCTATGAAGCATCCATGGAGATGTTGAACGGTCCAATGTGGCAAGATGAGGAGTCAGCTAGTAAGACAAGAAACAAACTCACCTTGGAGAAAGGTGGAAGCAGGGTTTCAATGGAGCAGTAAAATGTATTATAAAACAACTGGTCATGAAGAAGAATGGTGCAGAGTTGTGGCAGAGTCAGGAACATTCTCAGGAGTAGGTACAGAGTTTCATCATATTGGCTGTTGAGGTTGTCTTGGTGTCTCTATTTCTTACTTTGGGAGTACATTTAATAGATTGTTAGTCATCAGTTTAATATTTTCTAGGGTGTGGAATTTATTCTTTACTGGTGTGTTTGGCTGCCAGATCTGCACCAGATTTTGCATGTCACATACACATAATGGATATTTTACAGAATGAAAATTGTAGTAATAAAAGTGTACTTTCTGCAACATAACCGTTCTTTCATACTGTATGATATATTCTATAGTTCTATAATGAGTTCTCTTATTAAAATATATTTTGTCACAAAATTAATTTTGAAAAATTTTGTCCACAAAGTTTTCTGGATATTGTTTGCACAATATTTAAAATAAACAGAACCAAACAAACCAGTCTAAAAAAGTGGACACTTTTGACTTGATTTTAGTGCAGCTGGAAACTGGTAATTATGTTAATGTGTATTAAAAAATCCACTCAAAAAGAGAAAGTTGAATATATCTCCCATCCTTTACTAAGCTCATCTGTACCACATAAAAAAATTACAAACACTTAACTGCTCTTTCACCTTGTCATGTGTTTCACCTGTCTGGAGCTTTTCCACTTAAGGCCAAGTGTGGACAACTTGGCCAGAACAGACTAGTTAAAGGCAGCTTTGTTGGAGGTGGAACTGGAGAAGCAAGGCTTGTAACCAGATGGTGAGGGGGTTGTTCCACAAGGGATGCTTCAGGAAATTGCTTTACTTCTACTGGCCTTCCTGCAAACAAAGAGAAGATGGGTTTTTGTCAAAGCTCTCACGCCCACACAAGCGCAGTGTTTTTGATGCTGCCAGCATCCTTGCTGAAGGATGACTGCTGTGAAAGACTGTCCAGGAGAGCAGTCTACTGTTATGTCTAGAAGGAGACCGAGTCCATAAGGATCTCTAGGGGTGGCCAGACTGCCCAGCCCAGACTTGCTTTCATGCCAGGAACTGATGAGTCCTTCTTCAGGAGGACCCCTTGGATCAACCAGACCAAAAGGGGCAATTTGAAATGGCACTCATTTGTTGGATTGCATCGGTGTCATTTGACAGTATGTCAGTATGCAGTAGGTTTTGACAGTATCTGATGCTCTCACTTCGCTACCTAGTCATGGTGTATTAGATTTAAATGTCTTGGCTCAGCTTGGCCATGAACTAGATGCGATCCAGGTGCAAGAGACACCTAAATGGCTTACTTTATCTGCTTTCTTTTCAGTTGTAAGTGCTTCAGCCCTCAAATATATTTTGAACATAACTGGTTTAGGTAAAAATCAAGCCCTTGGAAAAAAATAGAAAATAATATTTACAGCTCTCCTTGTTATAAATATTAATTTTAGGTCATACCCCCTTGTTGTTTTTCACTTCACTTTAATATCAGTGTAAAATTGCTGTTATTGTGACGCCTACAACATTGTGGTCATAAATTGGAATGATTTTTTTTCTGCTACTGATTCCTTTTTTACAGTTTCTTGTTTTCTTATGATATTGTAAATTCTCTCCAGGGTGAAATTTGTATATTTGTTCAGTTAATAGCGACAAGGGGTGCATAGTACGGATGACACTATGACAGTAACACTGCTACATGGTCAGCCCAGCCCAGGAATCACTACACATGGCCTCATACTAGAGGCCTATAGCATTAAAAACCTCAATAAAGGCCTGAACATTGACACTTCAACATCTGCACAACAGTTGATTGTAGAAAAACAACCTAAAGTTAGCTGAAAGAAGGATGGATTCTTTTAGCATTTCTCCTTTCAGGTCTGTTTAGTTGCTTGATGTATTTACTTAGTCTTGCAAATAGGGTAAAGAGGAAGTATGACCTAGATGGAAGTCCATTTGAGGATATTTACACATTCTTTCACAGGCAAAAAGCAAGATTGTGTCCGTGCACTGTTAGAGGACATAGAGGAAACACATGAACACAGGACAACATGTAAACTCTAGAAACTGTAAATAAATCTGAATCTAAAACAGCCCTGGAGACAAGAAAACCAGTTGAGCCACCAAGCCTCTTGCATCTTAAATTAATTTTTCTTATCTACTGACAAGCAAGTTCTGCTCAAGAATAAACGTGTTAAATTGTATGAAACCTAATTCCAGACATAAAACAGCAACAATTAAGTGAGTCCTGCAAAGGCTATGTTGGAACCATTAGTTTCATAGATTGAATTACGATTAAATAGGTATTATATTGCAAAATGACTGAATAAAGGTTGAATCACACTAACATCTGATAAAACATATGCATGGAATAATTTATAATTTTGTTATATTGTGTTATTATTAAAAGGCTGTGTGAGTATGTGTCTGTCTCATCCCTTCCAGGGTGTATTCTCCTAGCTTTGCACCCAGTGATTCCAAAATAGATGACTAGGGCTAGCACTTAAGGCCAATGGATAATGGAATTATTTAAATCTGAATAAAAAAAATACACCTTGATAATAATCAAAAATAATATACCGAAATAATTTTAACATGTCACTCATTAAAATACATTTTGTATTGTCTATGTATCTATCCAGCTAGCTAGCTACTTACCTTTTGGTCGGTCCAACTGAGAATGTGTTTTCTTAACAAGCATTCTGTTTCAGGTAAGGCTCACTTAACTTTCAAAGTGGCATTTGCTTGAATCCAATAGGTGAACATACAGACAGTGTCAAACAGTACGCTCATTTTAAATTGTAATTAAACTGGCCATCAGGTACCTTGAGGCTGTTTGGTCAACAGCAGGATACTAATTACTATAAGATGACCTTTCAAATAATATCTGGTGAATAATTCATAATTTAGGATATTTCTTCTGAGTCAAAGAATAGTCGGAGAACAAACATTAAAGAATACACACTCACTATGTAGATGACAAGACTTTATTCTAAAACTGTACAGTGATATCATTCATAACTCATAATTATGGATTGGAAACAGACATTTGAGTAAGTCTGAGGGGATTCCAGTCCTTGATTTGACTGCAGTCTGCATAATAACATACATATAAAAGTGCATACATTCCTGTACAGCAAGTAGCTTACATTCTATATTAAGGCTTACATAAATCAAAAGTTGCTCTACGTACCCCTGAAAAATTCAGTAAGCTCCCAATATCAAAAGTTAGAAGGAGAATCAGTAGTACCTTATAATGATACTTGCAGTGAGGCTGGCCCCAAATTTCTCAAAAGAAGTTAAAAAAGTTAAACGAGATAATGAACTTTACCACTGCCATGCAAAATAATCATCCTACAGTGTGCTAGTATTTTATTGCATCTTATTTTACAAAACAACAAGCAGTGTGGGTGTGTGTAGGTGCCCTGTGTTGGACTGGCCATCCCATTTCTATCCCTCACTGCTGACTGCCCAGTGATGCTGCCATCAGTTCTGGACCGCTGCAACCCTGATCAGGACAAATCATTCATGAAAAAAGTGAAGGGTTTTGATAAGAATAAATTAGAGTTCTTTGCACTGGATGTGAGACAATGTATAAGTATCTGTTAACTATGTTAACTAACTATGAGGCATGGCAGTTGCAGCATCCTGCTCAGGGGTTGTTGTCCAGTAGGAGGGAATCAGAAGCAGACACCCAGGTAGTGGTAAGAGCCACTGTGTGCATCTTATAAGTATTGTCCCATCACTCTGGAGAAAAGTGACAGCTAAATGCATAAATAATAGCATCTGCATTGTGTTTGGTAAACTTGAAATGGGCACATTTTACATATATATTTATATATATATATATATAAATTAATAAAAAATTCATATACAAGCATTTTTTAAGAGAATATTTCAAATCCAGGCATTTCAGGCTGCCTACAGGCCTGTCACTACAGGGTTCTTTTTGAATTTGGCAACAATGCAGAACACCTTAGATTTGTGCAGAATTTGTTTGACTTTGGAACAAAGGTCTTTATAATGGCTTCTATAGTCATTTCCAGTTTTATGAGCTTCAGCATCTCTTCTAAGGTTCTCTGAAACAGCATTTAATCAGACCAGTTTGCATTTTATCAGATCTCCATAAAGAAGAGCAGGTAACAAACTTCTGGGATTCCTTTGTAGAGCGAAACACCTCAAACCCACCTGAATGTCATCTCATTGATTGGAAACCCTGACTCCAATTACCTTGTTTCCTTTTTCTGTTTACACAAAAACACCTGTGTCACACTAACATTCTTCAGGGAGGGTAGTGATGAGAGAAAGAGAGAGAGAAGGAGCAAGCAAGCGAGAGGGCATTGAGCCTACAGATTTCTTGGGTGGCAAAGTTATGTACAAAGGAATGCAGTGTAAGTGCAATGTTTTAATGGTCCAGTCATAAGTGCTCAACAGTTGTCAAAATTTATGGATTCAGACTGATACATACAGCACAACTCACAAAACCTGTACAACTGCAAACCTTCAACTTTAAGGCTGTCACACATCTTATGCATCTCTCTACCTCTTTGTGTTGTATCCTGGGCCTCCTTATAAATCTTAGACTCTACCCCTTGTAAAACATACCATTTAAAAAGAAAACAAAAACATGACCCTGAATAGAGAACTCTTGAACACATGATATATGTAGACATTCATTAAACACATAGAACGTATTCAGCTGACATCAAAACAAATACAGCTTCAAACGGTATAAGGTGATGTTATGTTCCCTGGTGTCATCTTTTCTCTCTTTTTCTTTCTTCATCCCTGTTGGGAACTGGACCAGGCAACCATCAGTCACTTAGTGATTTTGACTTGCTGCACAAACTGATACCACTGAAAGTCTTTAAGAGGGGTGCATCTGAACGTGTATTTATATACCTCAATAAGCAAAACGCTGTGTCCATATCAAAAGCTACTGTCTTTGCGGATGAGTTTGTTTTAACTCAACATTTTTTACACTGTTTTACTCCATCATAACATGTTGCTTAACTCCAAAAGAGAGTCTGCTACTTCAGCTGCAGACGAGACTGGCTCAAAATCCTGTACTAGTCCAGTCTCTGCCCAAAAGAATGATCTTCCTGGAGGATGCTTAGGAAGATGTACCTGTGCTAGAGGCTTTGCCTTACATTCCACTATTAACTTCTCTGCTTCTGTTTGTGCTTTTGTAGTTACTATAGAGCAGAGGAGTGAGTGAGGCTGCAGAAGACCTTATTTTGGATTTTTCAGTTCGGTAGTTTCTTTTTGTTTTCTTTGAATTGTCACTTTGGGCTTTGTTTTTTTTTTAATCAGTGTTAAATCTTTGCACTTGTTTATTTCACACTCCCTGTGGTCTTGCCAATTCGTCCACTAATAACTTGGTACAGTTTGTTACACCTCACTATATCCCTAGAATGCCTTGGGGTTCTAACAGTTCAGAAAGGGAAACACACATTGACCTCTCATCAGATAATGGAACCTTCAAAAAGCAAAGGTGGACAGTTCCCATGAGTTACAATAAAGTTTAGTTACAAAGCCAATTCTATTCCCTCTGTTTTGCAGTATTGCAGTATGGAAAGAAGAAGTAATACCCAATAGTAGCAGTTCTTGTCAGCAGTAAGAACAAAGTCAAAGTTCTGTGGTAGAACCAAATGGTAAATATTGCAGTACAACAAAATAGACATAGAAACACAGGCTGTCGTGGGCGTTTCTGCCCAGCAAAGAGCTTTAAGAAAAATTGGGGCGATTTGAATTTATTTTGCATTGTCATAGGTATGGCATTTCATCTTTGGCATAACCTGACGGAATGAGACTGATACAGTGGTCAAACTTCTAGGTTTTTAGTTTTACATCAGTAACCTATGCGATAGGTTGATAGCACACATCTTTCCTGTCTCAGAATCTGTTATGCTAATATGCTGATATGGTAGTCTCTCAAGACAGGAGTAACAGCAATAACTGAAAAACTGCTTAGGTGGAATAATAATAGTAAACTGCTCTTGGTGTGACGATGATTCTATTTTGAAAATGTTTAATGCTCACATTTTTAATATGATCCATATGTGAAGGTGAAATATGGCAGGTTCTTGGCAAGAAGGCAGATGCTCTCTATTTTACGCTCAGACTAAAAGGACAACCACTACATCGTGCACTAATTCTAAAATATGGGAAATGTTTTGTACATCTGAAACTCATCTTTTACATGCTTCTCAAGTTTGCCTGCTTTCTGTGATGAATCAAGTTTTCTCCTGTTATGTCCTTAAACTGTGCAATTCCCTCACAAAAAATACCAAGGGATCTCCTACTAGGGGTACCTTCAAAGTAGTGCTGGAAACCCACATTTATAGAACTGCTTTCAAGTGCAGGATTTGTGTTTCCTTTCGTTCTCATTTGTTTTACTGGTATTTTTAATTTTTTGTATTTAATTTTGTTTTTAATGAAAATGAAAATATGAAAACATTTTATTATTTTACCACTTTATATTAAATGTGTTTTTCATTCATTTGTTGATCAAAATTATCCCACATTTGATGTCTTTGTGCATTAGTATTATATGAAATGTTAGAAGAGTATGACTGACTTCTACTGTGCATTGCATCATAAAAAATGGCTGTATTTATTGCACTGAATGAATCTTGTGGACTCAGTAAACACTAAATGGATAGCCAGCTGTGCCCGCAGTCTTTTCAGTTCTCCCCTGTCCTCACCTTGTTCCACCTATACACTGTGTTGGAAATGTATGATCTAAACATCAACTAAATTCCAAAAGTCACCTTGGTGCACCTGTCAATAACATGCTGTCACTGCAAGGTGTGGAATGAAACAGGAACAAAGGACATGTCCATCCTCTGATGGACCTTCAGCTTATCTGTCCAAATCTGAAATCTAAAGTGCTGTCAGTCACTTTGCCAGTTTTCGTGAGATTGCACTTGGCTGCTGACTAGTACTTAAATTAATCTCATTATGATTTTTTTGCTGACAGCAGTTGTAAGGTTTTTTTCAGAGGAAAAGCCAGTTAATTCAATCATTAAGTACAATACAGAAGCACAGGCAGTTGCCCCGCACACTCTAATAGTGTTATGCTGTCCATTCCAGTCCACTGTACACAAATTATTCCATTTATCCAGCCTTGCCAACAAGAAAAGGTTTCCTTTAGCAGTAAAATCTTTAAAAAAAAAAAAGTGGTCTACATTTCCAGTCAACCTAAAACATATTAATGGTAAAATACATTTCTTTTGACTGGTATTGTATGGTATGAGAAATGGTGTGAACAAGAAAACAATACTGAGAAAATAAATATGAACACGTTACATTTGCTAGACAATTATAAATGCTATTGCAGAGGCCCTAAATAAGCAAGAGATAACACCTTTGCATATCCAGGCATAGTACAATCTATATCAACAATCCTGTTTTCCTTACAGAGCTTCCCTTGAGCATAAAGGGACGTGACAAGCACCAGTCGAGGACACTTTCAGTCAGATCGAGGTGAAATGTCATCTCTTTTCTTTCTTCTCAACTCCATTGGTTATTGTCATATCACAAACATTCAACTGCAACAGCCTGGTATTCTGAGTTTTAATGTCTTTCTTCATATTAGAATTTTTTTTAATCTCTCAAAAGAAAGCCAACCTTCTGCATTGTCTTAAATACAAGGACTCAGTTTAAGACCTCTGTAACTGCATTTGTGAGCATTTGTGAATATGCATCTTCATGTACAGTCACATCCTGCATTGGGTTCCCTATAATGTCCTTTCCTTTGAATGTCTCTTTTTGTCCCAAAAATTTTGATTTAAGTTCCATGCTCCCCATATAATATCTTTTAGCCAAACAATCTACTAAAAAAAAGAAAAAAAATCCCCATTTACATTCTGAATACATGAAAGAGTGCTTTCCAGCTGAACTGTGACATAAAAAAACTCCTCATCAGTAATGTGTCGTTTTAATTGTATTATTCCTACTGGGTTCCTGTAGCTCCTGCTCTAAAATAAAAATGTGACACGTGGTAAAATGTGACACCTGGGTTCGTACTGCACAATGCATTGCACCATCTCTATTCTGAAAACCCATCATAATGTCTCAACTGCGAGTGGAAAAATAATGCATAGCCTGCTGAGTGAGAGGGATCTGCTGTGGCTTTGTGTTCACTCAACTGTGCAAAGCAGGTCAGACATTTTGATCTGTCACACAACATGCTGATATTGTTGCATGTCTGTTGTACAAGGAGAAGTGATTAAGGTTTTGGTTGTAAAAGTGTTTATCACTCTTTTTGCGTTGGAGGGGTGGAGATAATATTTTTTAAATAATGGAAAGTAGGCTTCCTATGTTCTCCTAGTTTAAGTACAGTTTTCATGAATAGAAATAGGAACATAAACTGGGGTATGGCGATTTCTAAATACCTTTTTGAGTATATATTATAAAACAAAAAGACCAAATTAGCCTTCAGTTACGACTATATTTTGTGGGTGACATAGTAGTTTGTGTGAAGTCTACATGTCTGCATGGGTTTAATCCAGGTGCTTTGTTTCCCTGCCATAGTTAAAAGATGTGTTTCAGGTTAATTGCAAATAGTATGCACCTCATCCAGGGTGTGGTTTCACAGCATAGCACCCAGTGATTCCAGGATAGGCTCGGGACTGCTGTGGCACTGACAGGATAATGAGGTTACTGATAATGGAAGGATGACTCTTTTGTAAAAACGCACTATATGAATAATAACATTATTACCATTAAACCAAAAACAAAATAATTCTGTGCAAAGTTTTGGTACTGGAGGTTGTACAGTATTAATCTGTTTTTACCCTTTAGTCTAAAAGAAGAGTTTTAATGGATTTGATCGCCAGAGTGATGATTTGTGGCTTGGGCAATTGTGATCAATCAGGTTTTTAAAAAAGCTCCCTGCACAACAAAGACGGGCATAACTAGTTCCCAGGAATTGTATCCAAATTATGACTATGCTTAAAACATCAGTATCGTGAATCTGTATTCTAATAATTTTACATAAAAACAGAAAAATGTTGGAGTCAAGCTGCCTATTACTGACATAAACTAGAGGTTACCAAGAATAACCATAAATATCCAAAATAACAGCTGAGGGTCTAGTGATTAAAACTATTGCCTTGCAGTCATTGGCCCTATCTTCAAATCCCGTTGTGGTTGTACTGCCCTTGAGCAAAGTTCTTACTTTGAATTGCTGCAGTAAAAAATATATAAAAAATATATAGTTATATGTAGCTAAGTATTAAAAAATGTAAATCAAAATGGCTTAATATTTCATGTTTTGCTTACTACTAGTATGGTCACTATAAAAAGTAATCACCTATGCCTTTGCTGTGGCTAGCTAGTCTATTGTAGTGTTGTTGAACATAATACTTGAGGATAAAAAATGGATCTCTGTCTTGTTCCTTTGTTTTATGGAATAACAAGTGACAGAATGTGGAAAAAGCTTAGATGCATTTAAATTAAGACAGAAAAACAACTGTCTTGGCTCTCCCCTTGGTCAGAAAAAGGTCATTTTTGAAGTCCATTGACATGCTTTGAGTTCAGCAGGTGGATCTGAGATCCAGCAGATATGAAGCAAAGGACAGTGAAAGTAATGAGTTGTCAAAGACGACAACATTTGACAACTTTCACTGAGCAGTGATTAATGAAACACACCGATGGTGGCTGGCTTTAATAATCCAAATCTAGCACTGGTATAATGATGCTCAAATGTTTTTATAATTGCTGGCTAAATATTACAGTCAGATGTGAACATGTCTTTTCTCTGAAGCACAGATGCCCAAGACTCAAAAGTACAGACAGTCTGTTTTATAGCCAGGATCTGACTTTCCTTTTAAAGCATCAGACAGAAAGCGGGCAAAATATACAGTGATCAAATAAAAAGACACTATATGAGAAACCATTTGTCTCAAGTTTTCTTGGTTCCCTAAAAATAAAATAACTTTGAAAGTGTGGAAGTTTGAATTGACCCATTTAGTCAAGTACAATTAAAGGAAAAAATATTAACTGAAGTTGATTATTAAATGATTAAATCAAAAAAATAAATTAATAATGAAACATGATCCTTACCGTTACTGCACTTCATTTTTGTCAGAAATGGATTTACACATATTCCTAATATCACGGGGGGGGGGGGGTAAATTTTGTTCTGTAAAATACAAAATAAGCACTGACATAAATGTGTAACACATTACATATATTTTTCTTTATCTGACCAAAAAATCTGTGAACTATTAAAGAAAGTAGTATCTTCACCTGGACAATAAANGTAACACATTACATATATTTTTCTTTATCTGACCAAAAAATCTGTGAACTATTAAAGAAAGTAGTATCTTCACCTGGACAATAAATAAAACAAAGAAGTCATGTCTTACATGCCATGTACAAAATAAATCTTCATGACACTAAAATGTTAGTTTCTTGGTAAGCAGTGGCCCTACAGTAAGCTTTTTTTACCCTTAAGCACTATCAGCTAAAGTAATGTCCATATGATTTCAGTAAAGGAGACAACAGGATATTGCATCCCTGTGCCTCTGGCCTTAAAACTGAGTAATGTTAATGAATATCCTTTGTAAATCATGCACAATTGTGGAGTCAATGCATGGCCCGCAGCCCTGGATGCCGCTGTGGTAGAACCTGTGTGACCAACAGGCAGCACAGCAGGTAGAAAACACAGTTTGTGCTCAGTAGTTTGTAGGATGTAGGTCCTGAAAGGTGTCCTGATGTTAAACACTTGAGAATAAGTCTCTTAAAATATCTATTCACATAAATGGGTAACATACAACTATGAAATGTTATATCACTATACATGAAAGGTTCCCCTAGCTAACTAAAAGGACATTAAACTGCTCCTCAGTGACTAATGACACACATTTGCTCATGTAGCCTTCTAATATCACCCACTGGAACATATGCATACACCACTTTGCTTTAAGAAAAAAATGTTATATAAAAATATATAGCCTCTTAGATATCTACATATGCACAAAACCGATCATTTTAACAGAGACTCACTCCTGAATAAACTCATGTGAACATGGAGAGAACATGCAAATTCCATGTAGAGTGAACTAGATTGAAAACAGACCTGAACCCACATCTAAACTGTAAAGCACTATATATAGTTATACATGTATATGTTCTTCTTCTTTTACTGTTTATTTTCCTCAGAATAACTGAATACGCACTATTGTAACATATCATAATGCAGTTTTTGTTTCTGAAGTCAGTTCTGAATCCTTTTCCACAGCATCAGACGGCAAAACAGAAGAAACACACTTTTGTCTGAAGCTGTAAGCTGTTAAGACTTATTATGCTGTTTTTACCCTCTGCATAGTTCACTGTATGTGCTCGCTTTGGTGATAGACAAGATATAAACTGTATGGAAAAGGTTGACATTACAATGTGATTTGAACACAGGCCAACTAGTTTAAAACAAATCTGCAGCCAAATGTGCAATGCAGACTTGTGAGGCGAAGCTGATGTCCATGTATGACTGCAGAAACGGATCGCTGCTGCGCCAGACAAGCCGCAGACTCCAGACACAAAGCACTGCCAACAAAATTGCTTCTGAATGTTTTATTTTCCCTTTAAATGAGCAAGTGAACAAAATTCTAAACAGTCTGAACAATACCCATGATGCATTTAACTTCAGAGTTTAGAAACATTTTCATTTTAAGCTGCCCTAAACCTTGCATATAACAAATGGTTTTATCACTATTTCTTCATATTTTTAGTATTATGAGAACCCTGAACAAATCCAATGCAACAACGAATACTAAAATATATTACGGTAAGCAGTATAAAATTCATAATTTTTGCCATATTGTGTCCACAGGCAACACTGTCACTTGTTATCAATGTTACCAACAGTAGTATCATAAATAGGAAAACGTAGTTGCCTTGTAACCCTATTAAAAAAAAAACAGCAACAAAAACAAACTCAGATATAAATTAAATCCTGTCACATCCAAAACAAGCAATGGCATCATCACAAATTCGAATTTAAAAAACGAAAACGATAGAAAAAAATAGAAATGACAGCATTATACCACTATAACACAAAATGCTGAGAATGATAACAACAGAAAATTAAGATTTTCCTGTCCCGTGTGCCAGTGAAACACTGTGGTTCCTAGATGAGCACAGGCAGAGGCAGCAAACCATCAGGTTTTTGCTAAGGCTATTCCTCAGAGAACCCCCTCCCACCCCTGCCCCCGCCAGGCTGATTCCCTCCCAGGCTGTGCCAGATCACGCTCCAGGAATCAGAAGCATCTCGGAGCTCCTCTCAAACTGACATGCACCCAGAGATGGGAACTCTCCAAGGTTCTGATCAATTTTGTATCCTGTCGCTGTGTGGCTATCACAATCACTTTTTATACACTTCAAGCTGTCTGTCCCTAAGCGTCCTGGCAGCAGCCTAAAACATAATGCTTGTCAGCTCTGTTGTCAGCACACTTACGCTTCTGTTGCATTTCGTCATTTCGTTGCATTCACCCCCCCCTCCTGGAGGTCCCATTACTGTCTTTAATGGATGGGGAGATTTGGTGACGAATGTGGAAGGGAAAATTATTTCTAATTTTTAGGCCTTTGAGATCCGCTTTCTAGAGATGAAATGAAATCCAGAGATATCGCTTTGTATGCAAGCTACCGTACAGGTGTTACAAAATGAATTTAGGCATCATAAAGGTCCTTTCACACCGGGAAATTTGGGTTGGCTCTTATTATATCTAACATTTTGTAAATGTTTGTTCTCTGTGGGGAAAAAAGTCCCATGTTAGATATTCACAAAAATGTCCCATTTGAGAGATTCACGATTAAGGCTAATTGACGCTTGCAACCTCAATGCCGTGGCAACCTAATTACAAATTACACATGTATGAAAAGAGGTGACAAGTGCACCAAAGAGGCTTTTTGCTGAAAAGGTGCAGCCGCTGGGCGCTGTGCCGAGAATCCAAATGGAGCTGTCCGCGCCTCGGCCGACCTGCTTCCTCTTGGCTAAAGGAGCCTCTTGATAAAGCAGCAGTCTAATGAAAAGAGTTTTAATTTCACACAGCAAATGGCAAGAGATTTCTCTGTGCCAACAACACAAAAACACGCGAATCTGGCCTGTGTGTGAGATGATTTTTCTCACATGATATATTTTCTAAATGGAATGTGCTGAATGTTCCCTTACATTCATTTAAAATGGTAAAGAAACTGTTGACAGAACCTTGCTGTAGGACTTTTCACAAATGTGTTTTCTACTGAATGCTTTTTTTTTTTAAAAAAAAAGTTGTATAGTTTAAAAATATTGTATTTGGCAATTGTATGCGAGTCAAGCAAATTAATAATAAAATCTCTACAGTGTACAAAATTGTATTATTAAATTGCCTTCTCTTTTTTGTGCTGACTACCTGTGATATAGTGCCTGACACAATAGATCCAACTGCACTGATTATAAAAACCCTTTATATTTCTTTCGGTGGAATCATGCCATGCATACATAAGTAATGGAATTATCCAATTAAGACATTGGACAACATCTTATGCAAGTAAATAAATCCTGTATCGTGGTACATCACCCATTTTAGCATGCAACGCCAATACCTGGTTTGTCAGATGTGAATATATTGTGAATATGTTACTGTTAATGTGAATATAATGTGATATATTACTGTTTCTGACCTTTTAGGTTCCTTTTTTACTAATATTCTTTTTCTTTTATGAACTTTGAAAGACATAGATACACAGATAAACTCATGTGAGATTCCTGACATTGGGCCAGGTGGTGTTTACAAAATGAAATATTTACAGCCACCATTATGCATTACACTTACATGTCTACATTTAGCGTATGCGCTTCTCCAGAGTGACTGACACCTTCTGTCAAACTTACTAACAGTGCAAGATATGATATAATATATTGCCTACCGTCATTTACCCCTCAAAGATGTACCCTGCCTCACAGCTTATGCTTCTGGGATAGACCACTATACCATGGATTAGGAGAAGAGGTTATCCATAAAGAATGAAGAATAAAAGTGGTTCACTGTGATGACTCCAAAGGCCATTCAGGGAGACAATAAGTGGCTTTTCATTTTATGGTTCCATTTTCTAGCTTGATCAATGTGTTTAATTAAACCCTAATTTGTGGATTCAGCACATTTCCACACATTTAACTTATTTCATACGAACAATTTCACTGTTCTTTAATATAATTTAGTCATGACCTATACACAAAGCTTTTCGCAAGTATTTTAATTTAAAAAAAAGTGTCACTTTTTTTTTTTTTTTGCTGTGTGTGTTTGTTTCTTTCTTCAGTAGACACATTCCAGACATGTGGAGTGGCATCTGTCATCAGCTCTCCGTTACAAGTAGTGAAACTAATAACTTTCTGTCAAAAGATGAGAACCGAGTCAAAGTTTTATTGACACAACTGATTTATATTCTGAAATAAAGACTGTTTTTTTTTCCCTTTACATTAAATGAAACCAAATGCATTCATTTTACTAAAATGTTTATGTGGTGGATACATATTGCAGAAACTGTTTAGGCTCATGTGCTTTAGTGAACATGTCTCAACACAATTTAATCAAAGACTAAGGAAGATCACAGCAGTGATAGCTGGGGATCTGTCTGGGGCCACAGGAAATTCTCATTTAATTTTAAACAGCCATCCCTGCAGTAAAACAACTTTCCTTTTAGAAAGAAGTGTATTAAGGGATTAAGGAAGAAACCCATTAAACATTTATACCGTTGGAAATTGAAATTTTATGTAACTTCAGGCGGAACACAAAAAAGTGGAAAAACATAAATAAAATAATATATTCAGAAGTGCCAGATGCAAGTTTTAATACTGTACTTATCTGCTCTGAAACTCTCTGCATTATTATGGTGGACAGCGCAGCAGAGATGGCGTGTAATGCATGTCAAAAGTCATTCGTCACATTGCACATATTTAAAACATGCTCTCCTGAGCAAAATCATCCAAATCTTGCCCCATACCTCCAACTGCAATGTTCCTAATGTCACAAACAGAGCTGAATTTACAGTGGGGACAGTTTTGCACAGAATGTCTCAAAGTACACAATCATGTTTTTTGTTGTCTTTTTTCCTATGATGTCTGTGGTCCTTTTTACACATTGAATCTGGTGCAAAATTTTTCAGAAGAATTATATAAACTGGAAAAAGTCTAACAATCCAATATTGAATCAGTAATATACTACATTTCAGAAATAGGTATAACACTATGTTATTAAGAGCACAATAATTATCTGTGTGTACATTATACAACTGGTAATGAAATGAAATGAGATGAAATTGTGTGTATATTTATTATAAGAATTATATACAGTACTGTGCAAAAGTCTTAGGCACCTGTGGGAAAAATGCTATAAAGTGAGGA